>APFE030654350.1:5783-32372 GCA_000404065.3 Pinus taeda
GCCCTCTCTGATTACAGTTGGGCTAGAAGCTGTAATCCAAAGATTGGTTAGTGGTTACCCCGGCCGTATTCCCTTGGGAGTAAAAGGGAACAACCTGGGTGTTAACACTTCCCTCACAGTGCGATAGTTCCTATGAAGTCAATTGTCCACTTCTAGAATGACTGTAGCATCATTTGCGGCTGGAGTGGTATTTCATCTCTCCATGATGGTTTCCCAGTCTGTTGACAGACGTTGCAGGCCCGACAGTACGCTTTTGAGTCCTGATGTAGGGTTGGCCACCATAGTCTTGCATGAAGAATCTTTTGGGCTATGGTGTGACCTGCATAATGTTCTCTACAGCCCTCCCCCCCCCTCATCTGCTTTCAGCCAGGATCTATCCTCATTCGAACTCTAGAACATACCTGCATAATATTTTGTCATTGCCCATTTTGTATAGGTGCCTTGCAATCACGGTAAATTTTGCTGCGTGTATCACCAATTCCTTCTTCTACTGAATAGAATATCCCTGCGACGCAGTTTCTGTAGTTAAGAAATGAATTATATCCTCAAAGTGGCCATCCACTACACGCACTGCATACAGTTGTGCATCCAGGAGGTTGTCCTCTAAATTCGTGGGCTCTTCATCAGTCTCAATTCAGGATAGGTGATTTGGCCTGCATTTAGACATCATGGCTTTACGATGACCTCAAAAGTCATATTCTTGGAATAACAGCAGCCACCTACAAATGCACCGCCCCAACATAGGCTTATTAACTAGGTATTTTAGTGCAGAGTGATTAGTATACATCCTAAAGTGGCCTCTGACCAGATAGTGGTAGTATTTTTGAAGCACATATACCATCGCTAATCCCTCGTGCTCGATGGTGGAATAATTCTTCTCAGCTTTTGACAACTAGCGACTTGAAAATGCAATTGGATGATCAATTCCATCTACTTCTGGTTGAGTAAGTACCACCCCCAACGTGATACACGATGCATCAACTTGCACATGGAATTCGACGTCCCATTTCAAAAAGACAAATATAGAGGCAGATGTCATCTTTTCCTTAAGCGTTTCTAGACTTTTGTTGCATTCCCCATTCCAGCAATAAGTAGCATCCTTCTTCAACAACTATTCCATTGGAGCCATGATCTGGGCGTAGCTTTTGATGAACTTCTGATAATAGCCCGTGTGTCCTAGTGTGGCACATAGTTGTTTAACACTTTGTGACGCTTGTAGATAGAGTATGACAATGATATTTGCGGGATCCACCATCAGGCCTTGCTTACAAACCACATGGCCCAGCAAGTTCCCGAAGGGGATGAGGAAAGTACACTTCTTTAGGTTTAGCGCAATCTGGTGTCGTTGGCAAGTATCCAACATTAACTGTAAGCTTGCTATGTGTTTCTTAACCAGCCCAAACACGGTCTATTCATCAAGATAGACCTCTAAGAACTTGTGCATAAATTCCTTGGATGTCGCTACTATAATTCGTGAAAGTATCGCCAGCACATTCTTCAGTCCAAAGGGCATCACAGTATACTGAAACAACCCAATTCAGTGCTGAATGTTGTTTTACTCTTGTCTTCTGGCACGATCTTGATCTGGTGGTATCCTGAGAACCCATCCATAAAAGAGTAGGCTTCCTGTCCACCCACATTTTCCAGTACCTCATCTTTAAAGGGCTTTGGAAATGGATCATTAACACAGGCATCATTGAGCTTCCTCAGATCCACGCATATGTGAATCTCACTTTTCTGTTTCTTCTCCTGCACAACCATTGGACTTACCCAGTCAGACTCCCTGACTGGTTCAATGATTCCTGCTGCTAGCATCTTGTCCAGTTCTTCGCGGACCTTTGATTTGTATTTTAGATTCAATCAGTAGGGTCGCTGCTTAACTGGGTTTGCATCTGACTTCAATGTTATCTTCATCGTGCCCATGTCTCCTAGGAACCCTTTTAGCTCCGTGATTTTTGTTGGGAATAAATCTCAATATTCCCGAAGCGACTCGACGACCTCTTCCACTATGGCGTTGTGCCAATACTCCCCAAGTGTTGCATACTTTGACTCTTCTTCTATTCTGATATTTACTTGTTTCATTTTCAATGGCGCTATGATATATTGATCTTCGATTTCGGGTCTGCGCACCTTACAGCTCCCCTCTGATTCTAGAATATTGACATTTCATGGATCGTCCTCATCATCTTCTACCTAGACACTGTAACATTCGAGGGCCTAGCTCAACTATCATGACCAGTCGGGCTACACAAGTTATTCTAGTTCCAGTGGCATTTTGAAAATGGCAGCCTTCACTAGCTACAACGCATCATCCACGGGATCCATCCATTGATCTCCAAGGAGGGATGTTGATAAAAACCCTTCGTGCAAGTTATCCCACTCGCCTGTGCCATGTTGGAGTTGTACTTCAGTATAGTTTCTAGGAATGATGTCCAAGGTGTGATAAAATAGGTGCGCCCACGCTAGTTGTGGTTCTTCTCCATAGGCTTTGATCCATTTGGTAAGGTGCATGTGCAGGTCATCACATCCATCATATTTCTCCATTATTCGTAGTTCCAGCTTCCCAAATATTATTTGCATCATGCGCCTGTAGCCACGCCAATTGTTGAAAGTCCCTTCATGTGTGCCCCACCATCGGGCAGGTGTTGCACGCAATGCCCATCTCAAAGCATCAAACTGTTGGTGCTCTGGTACCGCAATTTAAAATTTGGTTAGGAATTCATCTATTATTGTTAGCCCATCGTAAATTGGCAATTCGCGATCCTGGGCCCTCACGCAGTACAAAGATTTAGTCACCATATTGCAATGGAGTGTGTTCACCCTATTCAACCTGTTACATCATCGTTCGTCTTCTTCATCTAAATCGATGGTGAAAGACTCTACATAGCCCTGTGATATTCTTCTATCCTCTATTGTCTTGACCCATTCTTCCCTTTGTGCAAAAATTTTGTAGATACAATCTAATTCGTCATCACTTTCTTTGTTGCGCACAAGTTCAATGAGGTGGGGTCCTTCAATAGGATCTAGCGTAACAACTACATGGAGTGACTTCCTTTCAAATATCATTGTCCGCTTCTTTAAATTAATAACCCCATTCATGTCGGTGGCCCAATCTATTCCTAACAACGTAGGATAGGGCATACTTTCGTCCATGATTTCAATAACTTCAAAGTCTGTCCGAGTACTTGCGCCATCAATATCTTACATAATTCCTTACAGCCTTCCCATGGGTAGGATCTTCTGCTGATTTGCCATCTGCAATTTGATAGGGGACCATTGTAGTGTAGGCTTACACATGCACTCCCAAGTCTATTTAGGTAGTACGTTGGCATCTAAGCCCAGGTCCAGAATGATGTGATCCATCTCATAATCGTCGATCTACATTGTTAGTCACATTTCCCTCCCAATCTGTGACACATATCTTCCCAATTTTCGAACTACGTGAGGTTCACTCCATCTTGCGCATCTATTTATCAATTCTTGTAAGCCTTTAACTACCCTGTTGTCATGAAGCAATTTTATACATGTCTCTAAAAAGGTAGTTATCATCGAGGGATCCCTGTCTAACTCAGGCTGATCCCTACTACTTGGGATAGAGACCTCTGCGAAGCTCTCCCTAGCTCCCAGATATGTCTCCTTACCAACCCTTGTGTCTTCCTTACTTAAGTTCTTGCAATATACTCCTGTGGCTATGCCACTTCTCAGTACAATGTTTACTTTGGGATCTTCCTTGCGGGGTTCAACCCTCATCATCTGCATGTTTTGGGTCGTTGTTGATTGTGCTGCCCTTTTTCACGAATTTGTGCTATCAGTGTAGGGCAATCTTCTCCTGTGTCCGTGCCACTTCTTAGTACAATGTTTACTTTGGAATCTTCCTCGCAGGGTTAAAACCTCATCATTTGCATGTTTTGGGTCGTTTTTGGTTGTGCTGCCCTTTTTCACGAATCTATGTTATCAGCGTAGGGAAATCTATCAACTCATGATCGAATTACTCACAATAACTACATGAAATTCTAGTTGGGTTGGTACAATCTCACACATAATGTCCTGGACCTCCACAGTTGGAACAGATTAGCTACCTGAAACCCCTTCCTGGCCCCATTCCATCTCATCCTTGTCCACATCCCTAGAACCCATTGTGCATGATCACCGCAGCTAGATCCTGACCTCGCACCTCAGTCTACATTCTGTAAGTAGGTGACTAGTCCATTAAAAATTGATAACTATGACAGTCTCTTTCCTTGTGGCCCACTGATCTGTAGAAGTTGCAAAACAACTGCTGGGGGGTCTGGTTGAATTTTGGTAGTAGATGAAAGTTACCTATGTTATGATTTCCTCCCACCTAACAGATAACGCACCAGAGAAGGGTTTTCATACTTGGCTCTGCCTGTGCCTCTGGTCGCAATGGTGTTGGTTCCCCCATTCCCACATAATTCGCCAAGACTAGGCAGTGATCTTTATTATGTCCTTGGTCCTCGCACTTTATACACCATACTTCCTCCCGGGCATCTGGGTGTGGTGCATGTTCCTGTTTTAACTTCTTCATTTCAAAACATAATTTTTGGGTCTTCACTTGGATTTGCTAAACTCCCAACCCTGGGTCTTGTAGTGGAGCTTTATGCAACCTTGTTGCTGTCTCCAATGCTTCAACCTAGGTTAAGATCTTCTATTGTGATAAAGTTGTCCTTAGATGTGGTGTTAATGATGCCATAAACCAAGCGTAGTGCTACGCATTTGTTAATGTCATGTTTTCTTCACGGATAGTACTTTTCAATATTTGGTCCAAATCCCGCAGGCTTTCATCAGGCATCATCGCGATCTCCTTAAACCCTATGATCGACTGTGTTTCTGACTTCAGCCAACTAAATTCTTTTTTTAGTTCGATCTAGATTTCTATTGTCCTCACAGTTGGGTGATTTCTTTAGTACTTTAGTACCATGTTAGCGCTCAGTCCTGCAGCATGCTAACTAAGGCATCCTTTCTGATATTATCATCTGCAATTCTCTGTGCATTCCATACTAATTTTAACACGAACCAAAATTGTTATGGGTCTTCACCTCCTGCTCCTTTGAATACCAATAGTTGAATCATGCTCGTCATTTTTACCCTTGCCAATGTACTCTAAATTACTACTGCTCTTGGTCCCTTCGATCCTTCAATTCTTTCTCTATAGAGTCCTCGTGTTTCACATTAGACACCCCTTAGGCAGATCCCGATCCCGACAATGGAACCATTTGTTGGCTTATATGGGCCTGACCCAAGTTTAGAAGAATTATCTAGCCAAGAAATCCCCTAGCTACTGGCCCTTTTGGATGTCGCCCGCGGAGCGAGGATTGAGGTCTCACCCGAGGTAGTAGGGGAGGGTGCTAGAACTAGGTTTTCACACCTTTGGGATGTCTAGAGGTGGTCTCGAGGTTTCGCACACCGTTTCGCAGCTTCGCACTGCTTTACTTCACGTAGATCTGGACCTAGAATAATCCTTTCTACTTATTATTATGCTACTTATGTATTCAATCTACTTATTATGGTATTTAAGCAAAAAATTATCATAGTTAACCAGTTCGCACACATAAAATAGACACGGATTCATATATTCATAACATAAGAATATGTGCATAGATCAAATAGTTACAGTATTCACTTTCTTCACCAATACATCCAGATTCACCCTACGCACTCAGTTGCAGGGGTCTGCTCTCACAGCTGCGGACTCTTCCAGGCCTCTGCGCACATAGCTACAAAGACTCTATCTACTACCCAAACCCTCGACTCAGACTTACAGATGCTTCAAGACTTTCCTTCTTAAAACCCCATTACACATCAGTTCCAAGATTACATGCCAAAAAACTACTTTCTACCCATAGAGCCTTGCTCTATTTATACCTTTCTACGATCTGTGGACTAACTTACTTCCCATTATTCTATATTATTTATTGGGCAGACAACCCTTTGATTCAACCTTTTATATTTTGCGCTTCGCATATTTCAGAGGTTTACAATATTTTTATCCTAACTTCTAGGCTATTAGACCCAAAACTATTACGTGGGACCTACGCTACCCAACAATACTTGTGCATTAAGTACTTATCAAGGCCACCTCAAATCAATGCACATTAAGAACCTTCCAAGGACAATCCGTAACCCTTGTTGATTCATACTGACTCACTATATCAAGTTTTGATCATGTCTACTTTGCATGGAGCATGGAGCACTCCTAGATGATAGAAAGGACCCCTTCCATCCCCTCTCAAAATCAAACTATACAATGCAAGGGCCCTCATATCCTCACAGTGCAGTTAAAACCCTCTTAGGAAAAGTGACTTCCCTTCTATGGCTTCCCTCAGTGAAATGCACATTCCAGATCAAAAGTCAACCATTGTTAGGCCAAACTACATTATATTAAGAGGAAAAAGGATTCCAGATTAATAGTGACCCCCTTTTTGGAAAAAATTTTGCTTTCCTTAAGGCTTTCTCTTCCCTTCAATCCATGATATAATCTTAAGCTTCAATATTTCACCTTAGTTCCTTGAGCTTCCCCAATGCATTGATCACCTTTCAAGCCTCTCTCTCTTAGTGCATGGCACAGTAACAAGGCTCAAGGAGACCCTCTCTCAACCTTTGACCAATTAAAATACACTGGATTAGTCTTCATCTCTTTCCTTTTGGGTGCATGTAACAATCTTAAGAAACAAGCTCACCCCCTTGTCCCTTGAGCTTCCCCACTACACTGGACCAAGGAGAGCCCTTCTTTACAATGCACAATGAATTAACACTAAACATTGGAGCCTTTCCAGGCCACTGTTGAGTTGAACTATTCTTTCCTTATCAATCTTCCTTCCTCCAACCCTTCCATAAGCCTATCATAAGCAGTTCATTCCATGAGCTAGGTTGTGATAGAATTGATGATTTTAAGTCTAAGTTTTCCTTGTCATGAATGATCTTCATTAGAAGGAGTACCTTATCAGCATTAAAAGGGGATGCTCGAGTATAGTAAGGTGAAAACACAAAAAAAATCACCTACAAAGAAGAATCACAAAAGAGAACTGTCTTGAAGACAATAAGCATATATGGGACCGTGCCATAAAGAAGATATTGCATGGTGACTTAGAAAATTCCAATAATTATCCAAGACCTTTTGGATGATGAGGATAATAAATAAAGTGTATATTTACATTAATATGAAGCATAGATCAGATATACATCAAGAATGCAAGACAAAACAACAAAGAGAGCAACTTGGCATTGCCACTTCATCATGAGCTCCATGTCATCATTGTCAAGTTGTAACTTGTGCACGTGTCATCTCTATGTTCAATGTGTCCATGTGTGATTCCACATCATCATGTGGAATGTAATGATGTATTCTCAAGGAATGGACAAAATGTAATGTGTGGAAGTCTAAGAGTCATATGTGGAATATGAAGAGCCACATAATCATATATAGACAAAAGATTTGTATAAAATTCCAAAAGTCACATAGAGAAGTCCAAAAATCAATTAGAAGTCTGAGAGTTGTTTATATTCTAAAGTTCATAATAGAGGTCTAGGAATCATAACTCAAGAAAAAATATTTTTGGAGGCTTAGGACCTAGAATAGGAGAGAAAACTATTCTTTGGAGAAGAAACAAGTGACTCAATGTTTGACTACTGGAACTAGTGCCTCATCATTGTAACTGTTGACTTGGATACTTCACCTAATATTGAATCTCATTGGGTAATATACTTTCATGAATGTATCATGGATTTTTTAAGGCTATTATTTGGTTGTTTACAGTAAATGCTATATTTATATGTACTAAGGAAATTGACTACTTCATTGGATTTGGTACTAATCCTATTAAATGTATGTTGTATTTATTTTTGTGAATTGTTGTTATCTTGTCAACTAATTTATAGGTTAATCAATGAATCTTTCCTTGCTCGTGTGTGCCTCTTTTGGGTAGTACAATGACTTCCCTCCTGAGACTCACTCTTGTCTCCCTTTTGTGAAGGTCTCCTTTTACACATTCAAATTGGTGCTACACATGTCAACTTACTTGCTTGTTCAAGGGTTATGTACAAAAGCTCTTATGCTATTCATTTAAACCAATGTGAACCTTATAGTTATGGTGGCTAAGCTAATACTCTGAATGGTGCTCCTACTCAAAATAGTGTGAGCTCTAATTGAGAATTCATGTCGGGGAACCCCTCGTATGTTGGCGGTATCCAACACCATCAATAATTGTCAAGTTGAGAAGCAATGTGACTTCAAAGGTTACTTGCAAGATTGTCTTGATCAAGTGTTGGTGATGACCATGATGACATGTTGTTGGGAATGGAATCCCCCCAAGGCATGTTTTGGGGCTTAAAGCCCAAGTTTTGACCAAATCCTTTTGTAAAATCCCAGCGAATTGTGGGCGCGGAGGGCGAAATCTTAATAGAGTCACAGGGTTGTCTGCCCTAGTTTTTGTAATGTAATGTTGGCTGGATAGACCTACCCATGGTTCATCGACCATGGGATTGTATAAATAGAGCGAGGCTCTAAGTAGAGAAGGAAGGGAATGATAAGTCTAAGTGATTGACTCAAAGTGTAAAGTGTGTCTTTCGGTCGTAGAGTAGGAGAAGGCTCTACAACTAAGTGCGCAGAGGCCTAGTAGTCCACAGCTAAGTGCACGGACCCCTAGAGCTGAGTGCGCAGGGTAGGTTGAGTCTGTAATGATTGGAAGAATCAATAAAGAAAAGTTTACGATTTTTCTATGTATCTTGTCATGTTTTAATGTATGATTAGGTATAAAATGCAAGTATATTGTTTATTTGTTGGGGAACTCATATGAATGTTTTGTATAAATAAATATAATGTAAGACATCAAAGTACATGAATGTAATTAATTGGTATAGGAAGATAAGTAAGATCTCGAGTGCGTCTTAAGAGAATAGTGCAGAGCGCTGCTATAGCAGTGCAGAAGCTCCATAGCCCCTTGTTAGGATTGCTCAAAGGCAGTGTATCAGGGTGCGAGGAACAAGGAAGTGCATGAAGTAACTTGCATGCAGGGATGAACAATTAGACCAATTGAACCTCTTAGACACCTTAAGGGTGCGAAAACCTAGTTCCAACAGCCTCCCATACTACTTCTGGTGAGACCTCAATCCACCCTCTGCGTACTGTTGTCAAAAGGGCCAGTAGTACAAGGATTTGTTTGGCTAATTAACTCTAAACCCGGGTTAGGCCCCAACAAGCCAACAAATGGTTCCATTGCCAAGACTGGTATCTGCATAGAGATGTCAGATGTTGTATCACTAGAATCCAACAAAGAAAGGAATTGAAGATTGGTTGGATAGGAAGATTCATGAGTTCGTGGTGCAGGAAAACAAGAATCTTTGCATCCTTCCCCACTAAGCTATACGAGAGGATCGTGAAGATAGAAGATATCCAAGGAAGGTGTAAAATTGACAAGCCTATTGTGTGGACTCCAAAATTGGCGTGCAGATTGGAAGCATCGGAAGATAAGATCGCGCACGTTGTTGATAACTGGCTCGATCAAATCATAGGAGGATTCATCACCAAATTCGCAGTAGATACTTCAGTCAGTTATAGCGAGGCAGAATGACACTTCCTCAAAGGACCACGAGGTAAGTAGGTTAAATATTTTAACACATGGATTAAAATGCTACTGTGTGAAAAATGGGTTATGCGAATAAATTGATGTTTGGGGCTACGCAAAGTGGGAGAATCTACAGAAATGAAGGTAGCACAGATTTAAAAACTAGCCCCTTGATTTCACCTCTGTGAGGGGGTGAAGAAGAGCCCGCGAAGGTGTTATCACAAAGCCTAATCCTGATAAGCTGTTGATCAGGTAGACCTTGAGTAATTGTTTCGAACCAGCTTTTGGCTAAGGCTTAGCCTCCTCTACCTGAGAGGGCTCTCTTACTAGGTTAAAGATTTTGATAATGGATTAGAAGGCTAACTCTATGAAACAAATGAAAGAGTGTAAATGGTTGAAATATAGTAAATAATCATCCATTGGGTTTATGGAGCCAGAAAATGATTAATATGACAACAACATTATCTAAACATGGAAATCATGGCATCAAAAGTTCGATATATCATTTAACACATAGAAGCATGTAGGAAACACAGTCTACAAATGAATGAAGGAAGTTAGAGCATAGCCAATGAGTTCTAAGTATCATACATTCATAGTACTGCAAATTAGGAAGTGAGGACAAACATAAAACAAGCCACCATTGAACTTTTTCTGAATCCTAAGAAGTAAAGCCAATGTCTGTATTCATAAAAACATAATCTTGTACAATGACACAATATGAGTGTTTCTACGAAAATTCCCAACCTCTGGTGCATTACGTCTCTTGTCATATATAGAGTTTCCTTACAAGCTTGAATTCCTTCCTCCAAAAAGAGGGGAATTCGAATTTCTCTAGACCTTACACCTATTTCACTTTAAACAAACTATTAATTACAACTAACTATAAACTAACAGTCTTAGAGACCTAATTTGACTAGGAGTGTAACTCCTTACCTATCCTGGAAACAATCTTAGCTATGAAAACAAACTCGTTCTTTGACATCTATCCCTCTTCATCTTTGGCTTGAGTGATGACTTTAAGCTTCATGCTAGCCTTTGATTTCTTGTCCTCTAACTGTCCCTGGATGCTAGGAAAATTTCCCTTGTTTTTCCTGCTTTGGTCTCCAAAGTGGTTCCTCGAATACTGCTAACCATCTTATCCTTTTAATAATATGTGATGCCTTGAACTAGACCAAAGGTCCTGCTCATATACTCGTGCTAAGACAAAACCCCTTAGATGCTAGTTGAAGCATGACAACTGTCTGAGCTATGAAATGACTGTTGTTTTTGTAGCGCAGATTTTTGGAGATACTAAATGCCTCTCATTCTTTGAAGTTTCCTTTGATTAGCATTCAAAACTTCTGATGTGGCCCTTTTGTCTCTTCTATAGCCACATTATGTCATAATGATTCCCCCTTTCATTTCAAAATTGATTCAAAAAGCAAAACTAGCAGCTTCAGCAGTTTCATAGCACTCTATGAAACTGTTGTGCATTATATGTCATTTTTGATAGTTTCGTAGTGCGCTACGAAACTACTGTGTAAATGAAAAACATAGTTTTTTGTCTTTCTTAGGATTTTCAATGACTTCTCCATATGCTAATGAGCCAACCAAACTAACATGTACATCAAAAATAATCTTCAATCTTGAAAAAGTAAGTTTTGTATCAAAATTGTGTCAAAATTTCTTCACTTATGGTTAGGTTCATTTATGTTGAGGCTGTTCTTCTGGTTCATTTAGTTGAATCTTCAAATATTCAATCTGTTTTTGCATCATTCGAATTCTAGTTCTCAGGTTTGCATTGACCCTTCTGATATATATTACCTCTTTTATTGCAGGGTCTGTCCAAGTGAAATATCGAGCATGACAACTAACTACCTCAGGTATTGAAACTTTTTTATCTTCCCATAGAGCCTCCATTTTGTTGAAATTGGCTTCCTTAAGTGTCTGTTTCCTTTCTTTTTTCCTAAGTTTGGAAATCTCAAGATTGGCAAGCTTCAATTTCTTTTTTACCTCTTCAAAACCACATTCCTCCTATTGAGTGATAACTACCTTACGTCTGTCATCTTTTTGTAGTTGTGATGATGTTTCTGATGGAACCACAGGTTCTTCATGTAATTTTGCTGCCTCCCCTATCTCACATGCTTCTGGTTATGCCTCTTGGTATCTCGATGATTGCAGATATGACCTCAGGAGAAATTGGAACTTCTAGCACTCCAAGTCTTGAATTCAAACCAGTGAAATTGAAAGAAAACTCTTTGGTTACTTGAACATGACCTCCTTGAAGTTTTTCACAGAATCTCCATTAACCCACCTGTTTGAATGCATGTTCAACCTCTCTGCTTCTCATGAGGACATCTAAACCTTCAAGCTCAGCTCTAAGACACCGGCTTGATTTGTGATTCTTCCTTTCTTCAGACATGTATATGAAATCCCTGCAAAAAATCTTGAAGATAAACCTGCACTGTATTGGTTTGAACACTGTCTCACTTGAATTTGAAACTGAGAACTACCTCACTTGAGATTTCAAAAAGTTGTGATGAATGTCACCCTTAAGCTAGCCAATTGTCTTCTTATGCATGAAAGGAACACAAGAAAACCAAGAATAACTGACCTCACCTCACTTTTTTGAAATTTGAAAGAATGCGGAAAAGACACCTCACAAATTTAATGATGAGAATGAATGCCTGCATGTGATAGGCATGGTTCAAGGACTGACACATGGTGATGAAACATTAACATATTTTGATGGAAAAGAAAGTTAGACAAAATTTGGCATGAATCCCTGGTTTCATAGCGCAGCCAATGAAAATTATGGGTTTTGCACTTCGAAATCTCCTAGTTATGAATCCCTATTTTCATAGTGCACATAGTGTATTTTTATGAGTTTGCACTACGAAAACTCCTAGTTGATTTCGTAGTGCATGCCAACTTTAAAACAGTCTTAACACATGACACCTATGAACCAATATGGGACTAATGGTAGTTAAAAACAAGATTGTTGACCTTATTTAACAATGGAAACAAGACTCTATCCTATGTTCTAGACTCCCTAAACAAAGCAGTAGAAATGACTTGACCAAGACTGACTTACAACTTTGAAACCATACAAGTTGTCCAATTTTTTTTTTATAGTGATGATAGAAGGTCTCACCAAGAAGTGCAATCTATTTAATAAGTGAGAGAATTCCGCACATACCACCCCCAACCACACCACCACTAGTTTCACCATCTTCACCCCCATCTTCGCCCATACCACCTCCGCCACCACTGCAAAGCAGTATGGTGAGTGCATTAAAGCTACCGGTGTTCAAGGGAATAGGGAATTAAGACTTAGACTAGTTTTGGTTCATGATAAAAGCTGCATGTGAAGCGCAGGGAGTCACGAATTACAATATAAAGAAGTCAACATTGGTCAACACTCTATAGGATCATGCGCTAACCTGGTACATTAGCATTCCAATGACAATCTGAATGCGGGGATCACAGATATCCAAGCTACACTAAACAAATAATTTAGCAAGCCAAAGTCAGATGCACAGTCAATCATTGGGTTCAAGGAAATCACAATGCTACTAGGCGAGACCCCTTGGGAGTTGGATCAAAGACTGAAGTGCACAATTCATGAAGTTATTATGACGTTAACATATGGGAAGCATTGTGAATGGTTTGTAGCATTGTTAATGTTGTATCTATGCAACGCACTGTCACAATATAGGCTAACCACTCAGGCCGAGGCCTTAGAGGTTGTGATGAGATTGCATGAGACCTGATACAAGATCCCAACCTAAGAGTTCAGCAAATTCACCCGCAGTTGAAAAACATGTGCCTTGAGATGCAGAGTTTGAAACAAGATAGGAAAACCCACCCAGAGATCTGCAATGAGGTATGGTGGGTAAAATGCAAGGGCTAGGGGTATGACAAAGACCACTGCTCAGTGTTCACGAATTACCTTGCAAGAGAAGGGCCAATGCCATTGATACTGAAGGCACAAGCAGGACCAAGTGCGATGCCTGCACTATGGTTTGCAATTTGTCAGATAGGAGGAAATCATGCTATAGATAACTGCCATCTATTACAAAAGTATACGAGAATTCGAAACAATTTTTCTGTAGTTTTTGTAGGTAATTGGGACATGATGAGTGCACCTATAGAAGTTATGAGCTAATGATGGATCAAACTCCTACCTACAGAGTTGAGGTTGAAACATGCCCCCTCGAACAGTGCAGGAATGGTGCGCACCAGATTTCAGGGGCATAGACGAGGCCAAGGTGGAGGGGGACTATGAAGAGGTTGTGGACAGTTGATATGTTGCAATTGCAGAGGGCCGGGGAATTATGTTTGTGATTGTATGAATCCAACACGACCATCACACTTGTATTGTACATTGTTTGATCATGAGATGGAATATTGTCCCACACTGATAGCGAGGTTGCATGATAAAGGAGCACTCCAAACTCCCCTGACTCATAACCTACAAACGATGAGGTATGACCCGCGCGAGGAAGACCCGAATGTAAATATCATGCTCCGAAGTGGAATTACGACAAGGGATGACAAAGGCAAGTAGCTTAAAGAAAGTACTTGGGTTCACAAAGCTCCAATGAAGGAACCGTAATTTGATTTGGAGCATGCTAAGGAGACCTTCATGGAAGCTAAGAGGAGCTTCATTGATGCCTCCACTTTAGGAAGTAAAGATAGACTAGAGCCGAAAATGGACTTATTGATGCTCACTACGTTCTTGGAGACATGCATGAAGTTGCTGCATGACAGCAAGGTTGTAAAGGGGCTACAAGAACTCATAAGTAGATGCGCTGGGACCGTGCTAAGAGAACCAGGTGTAGTCCAGAAGCTTGGTAAGCATACAACACAAACAGGAAGGAAAATGAGATAGACTGTGCAGATTGGGGAATATGAGATGGACCAAGAGATTCTAGATCTAGGATCGGACGCGAACGTCCTGCCAAAGCAGACATGGGAGTGCATGGGCAAGCCTGCACTACAATGATCTCCTATCCAACTACAAATGGTGAACCAACAAAAGATGCTACCTATGGGGAGATTGCAGGGAATCATAGTAGATATCGAAGGAGCAATGCGCTAGTAGATTTCGAAGTGATAGAGATTATTGATGACAACAATCTCGACCCCACTCTACTGGGAATAGATTGGGCCACTGACATGAATGGAGTGATAAATTTGAAGAAGCGCAAGATGGTTTTTGAGAAAAATTCACTGCACGTAGTTGTATCTTTAGACCCTACAGAAGGATCACACTACATAGAGCCAGTGCATGACTACGATGATTTAGATTCTATCTACAAGATAACTGCGTGGGAGAAAGATTGGATAAATCCAACCGCAGATGGTCGAATCTCATGGGAGTGGGAAAGCTCCTGCACATCGGATTATGATGAGGAGATAGAGTGATGGTAGAACTAGTTACATGAGGTAACCACGCTAAACTGTAACACGATGATGAGATCATTGCGCTACGTAGAAATAGTGGTAAGAGATATGCCTACATATGACGGGTTAAGTGAGGTGGATGACTTCCTGAATAGATTTGAAAGAGAAGTGTTGTAATAGCAATGCTTAGACACTCTGAAATGGGTACTGCGAGCTACACCTGCAAGGTGGTGGGGTACACACCAAATAAATTTTGAGGACTGGTGTGAATGCAAAAGAATTATGTGCATACGGTTTGGGAAGCCTCAGATGCGATTAACAGACAAGATTGTCGGATGAAATGATATGCACACCCACCTATCTAGGTGGATACATGCATATGGTGTGAAACTTGCATAGATGCACACAATCCTTGCAGTAGGAGACACAACAAGGCAATGGCATGAACAACCCCTCCAATTGCGACCACAGAGTATCAGTGAACAAATTAGGGGCAAGGGCTGGAGTTTGGATACATAATAAACAAAATAGCCATGCAGAAGGCAGAGCCTATAGACTAAACTTCAAATGCACTAATAACATGGCTGAGTATGAAGCTCTCCTACTAGGCCTCAAATTAATACAATCCCTACAAGCCATGAAAGTATCAATCTTAGGAGACTCTGACCTAGTTATCCAACAAGTGAAAGGCAATTTTGTTACCAACGACAAAAGACTCAGGTCTTACAGATCTGTTGTTACTGAGTTACTAGAGTCCTTCACCCAATTCCAAATCACCAAAATTCCTAGAGCTCAAAACCTTCATGCTCATAGTTTAGCCACGTTTGCAAGTACCTGCAAGCTTCCTTTTGAGCCCCATCACTGTTTCACAGCTGAAGTAAAACACAGACCATCTATCCCAAACAATGTAAAGGACTGGCAGGTGTTTGATAATGACACACAAATAAACAATTTTCTGACTTTACAAGAAGAATTTTCAGGTCTAAACATAGACACTGAGACAGCAAGTCAATCACAAATACTTGAGACAGAAAATCAACCACAAACACATGGTAAACACAATAACCAAGCAATATCACCCAAAACAACTAATCAAATGCTACATCCTACAATCTTCAACCAACACAACATACAAGAAATCCAACAAGGTAAAGATGAGGATTTAGCTGATTATGAAACAGAGGTGATACAATTAAAGGATAATTTTCTTCCAATAGGTTTAGCTCCTTTGGAAGACATTTTTGATTGCAATGACGTTCCCAATAAACCAAAATTGCAGCCCCTGAACACTACCATAGAAGAGCATAACATTGGGACAATTGAAGAACCCAAAATCATAAAACTATCTGCTGCATTACCTCCTGACCAAAAGCCCAAATACATTGACCTTTTTAAGGAGTTTCAAGATGTGTTTGCATCAAGTTATGAGGATCTAAAATCCTATGACACCTCTGTAATACAACACACTATCCCACTCAAGCCAAATCAGAAGGCCTTTAAACAAAAATTGAGGAGAATCAATCCTATGCTCCTCCCAGCGATGGAAAAAGAGGTACAAAAAATGTTTAAAGCAGGCATTATAGCACCAATCAGATTCTCTGATTGGATTTCAAATCTAGTCCCCACAAGGAAGAAAATTGGTGAAATTAGGCTCTGCATTGATTTAAGAAACCTCAACCAAGTATCATTAAAGGACAACTACCCCCTACCCAAGATGGATCACATCCTGCAGAGAGTAGTTGGGGCCTCAAGGATTTCCTTGCTTGATGGTTTCTCAGGTTTTAACCAGATCCTGGTTCATCCTGATGATCAGGACAAAACAACATTTACAACCCCATGGGGAACCTTTAAATATGTTAAAATGCCTTTTGGGTTGAAAAATGCAGGGGCTACATTCCAGAGAGCAATGGATATTTCTTTTTCTAAAGAAATTCATGACTTCCTTGTCATTTATTTAGATTATCTCACACCTTTTTCTAAATCTGACCAAGATCACTTGAAACATCTAAGGCAGATATTCACAACTTGTAGGAAATATGGAATTTCCTTAAACCCTAAAAAATCCTTGTTTGGTTTAGAGGAAGGGAAACTGCTGGGTCACATTATTTCCAAGGATGGCATTAGAATTGACCCAGACAGAATTCAGGCCATCCAACAAATGCCCCATCCAAGGAATATAAAGGAATTACAAGCCTTTTTGGGGAAAATCAACTTTCTAAGAAGGTTTATCCCAAACCTAGTTGAGCTGAGTAGATTGCTTAATAACATGCTTAAAAAGGATTCAAAAGTAAAATGGACTGTGGAGGCAAATCAAGCGTTTGAAGGCATCAAGTTTGCCCTTACTCAAACCCCTGTCTTAACCAACCCTCAGTTTGATAGAGAGTTCATCATATTTTCCTTTGCTTCTCAACACACAATTGCTGCAGTTTTACTACAGAAAGATGACCAAGGGAATGAGAAACCCATTGCTTATTTTAGTAAAGCTCTTAGAGATGCATCCCTCAAGTACCAGATCATGGAAAAACAAGCATATGCTTTGGTTAAAGCTATTAAGGACTTTAGGATTTACATCTTGTACTCCCATATAATAGCCTATGTGCCAAGCCCAATTGTCAAAGATATACTCACTCAAGAAAACTTGGAGGGTAGAAGAGGGAAATGGATTGCAAACATTCTGGAATTTGATATAGAAATAAAACCTACAAAACTGATAAAAGGGCAGGGCTTGGCCAAATTAATGTCCGAAACGAATTTCCAAGCCCTAGACATCAACCAACGGGACGTGAACCGGAGCTGGTGACTCCAAAGATCAATGTAGCCTTTGAACCATCCCCCTGGTATTCTGATATTTGTTATGTGTTACAAAACCTGTGTGCTCCCCCAGGGCTGTCCAGAACTAAAAGTAGGTTCTTAAAAATGAAAGCTTTAAAATTTTGTGTTTTGGAAGGAAATCTGTTTCGGAAAAACCATGAGGGAATCTTATTAAACTGTTTGATTGAAAATGAAGCTAATAAGATCATGGAAGAATTTCATGCAGGGGATTGTGGTGGGCATCTATATTGGAAGTCCACTGTGGATAAAATACTAAGAGCTGGATACTATTGGCCTACTGTTTTTTTTGATGTCAAGAGATTCACCATTGCATGTCATAAATGTCAAGTGTTTGAAGGAAAGAGACAATTACTGCCTCTACCTCTAAGGCCTATTGCAACAGAGAGACCATTTCAGCAGTGGGGCTTGGATTTCATTGGAGAAATTAATCCCTCATCTTTAGGCCAACATAGGTGTATTCTGACAGCTACAGACTACTTCACAAAATGGATTGAGGCAATTCCATGCAGACAAGCAAATGATTCCACTATCATTCAGTTTCTTGAGATCAATATCCTTGCTAGATTTGGATGCCCTGATAAGATAATAACAGACAATGCAGCTGCTTTCAGATCTAAAAAGATGGTCAGCTTCTGCCACAAATTCCACATTACTTTGGGCCATTCTACTACATATTATCCCTAAGGAAATGGCCTGGAAGAATCATCAAACAAAAGCCTAGTAAATATGATAAAGAAGGTGTTGGAAGAGAACAAAAAGAATTGGCATAAGAAACTTGTCAATGCCTTATGGGTAGATAGATTAACAACCAAAAGATCAATTGGGTTCAGCCCATATGAGTTAGTCTATGGATTAGAAGCCAAATTTCCTTCATCACTAGGGATCTCTGTTATGAAGCTACTCCAAGAAAGTCAAGCTGAGCCCAATGATATGCAAAGGAGGGTGAATCAGATTATATGCTTGCAGCAAACCAGGGACCAAGTTTATAACAGAGTTCAAATCTTACAAGAAAAGCTCAAGAAAGCTTTTGACAGAAGGACCAAGGCTGAGGATTTTAACATGGGTGACAAAGTTCTCAAGTGGGATTCAAGGAGAGAAAACAAAGGAAAGCATGGAAAGTTTGATTCCCTTTGGAGAGGACCATTTCTCATCCAAGCAGTACAAGGAAATAACACCTACTTTCTTAAAAATCTTGATGAAACTGATTTGGATGAAGGTCCTGTCAATGGCAGGATGCTGAAGCACTATTTTGACTACCTTCCATAAATGCAGTATGGCTGCCCTTGTACATAATTTGCTATATATATTGTTTTCTCTAAGTATGTGAATAAATTGATTTCAAGAATCTTGCAGAAGCAAGAAAAGACTGGACTGCAGCAAGTATTATAAATAGGTCAGTCTGCATTTTGAGGGTTCAAGGATGAAAAAGCTCCAAGTTTTGAAAGCAGTAGCCAAAGGGCCAAGGCATACTGACCTGCTGTTCTTGGTCTTTCAAGAAGAAAAACCATCCCCATGTGGAGCCACTGTTGGATACCTATACCAATAGGTTTCATATTTCATGATTGGCAAATTTAAATGCCAAATATGCTTTGCTTTGCTGGTACAAAGATCCCATATTTTCAAGAAAAAGCAAGGTGTGTACATGCCTTCATGTCTATTAAAGTTTTGATGGATGGTCCAACAGCCTAATCTGGATCATGCCATGTTTCAAGTTTCTGTTATAGAATAGAGAAAGAAGTCTGTCCAAACTGCTTAATCTTGGCAGATCAGTAGTTAGGCAGAGAAACTAAGGTTCCCAACTGCTTAATCTGGGGCCTTGGAAGAAATAAGGGTAGTGCTAGATAGGAAATCAAAGGAAAAAGCCAATGGAAAAGAAAAGGCACATAAAGGGTTTGCAAGTCCAAGTGCACCCTCCAAGAAGAAACAAAAAATGCTAGGCAAAATAGTTGGGTAGGTAGATGGGGTTGCAGAAGTGGTGTTCCTTTCAAGCTGAAACTTTGCCAGTCAAATACAAGGAAAACAACATGATGAAGCATGTCTAACTTCCCTTCCTGATTCATCACTCATTACTAACCCCCCTTCACAAGATGTGTTTATAAGAGATATTCAAGGTTTTATGTTGGTTCTTATGGCCTTTAGAAGCCACATTTCTTGTGTAAAGTTCTTTCATTTTGATCTACTCTTTAAACTAAGTTGTTTCCAAGAAAACTTAATGATAGCACTCTTTATCACCTTCTCCCTCCATCTTGACCCCTAACTTGTATTATTTAGCTCCCTATGTTATATTTTCCCTACTACTATAACACCATGGTGTATAAACCCTAAGTAATGTATAAATACCCCCTCCTTGGCATTATAGCCATATGGTTCGTTACTAGGGAATTGGATTAACACCTGGTCAAGCCCAAGAACCCAAGCCTAACCTCCTATCTCCCCAGCACTCATTGGTCCATTCAATCCTCCATTTTTGCCTAAAAACCCTTGAAAAAACCCTTTTTTCACCCTTATACCCACTCAAAAGCAAAAAATATGCAAAAACCCACTTAATCCGCTTTATCCTAAGTATGGTATCAATTTGCGCGTTTATGCGAAAAACCTTATAAAAACCCTCTTTTCCTAAGTTTTGAACCAATTCGCGATTTTGTGAAAATTTCATTAAAAACCATGCTTTCCGCCTTTTCCTAAAGTCATCGACTACGCATAATTTAATGAAGAAATACATGGCAAACCATGAAATTCATCAATAGTGGAAAGGGTCCCGCCGGGCGCAGATTCCAAGGAAAATACTATTATAATACCCGCCCGATGACCGTATCCTCCGTGCAGGTCCATGGCCCGATAACCGTCCGATCTAGCCCTGTTAATCCAACGGTCGATGCTCGTATCGGACCAGCCCCGACGTCTGACAGATATCGTCCGATATCTGTCAGACGCTAATGTCATGGGGGGTACATGCGTCGCCCCCAAAATCCGTCGGAGCCCCCTCTGATAGATTCCTCGCAGTATAAGAGATAGCCCGATATTGCACCACCTGTCTGCCTCTGTCAGCGCCCTCGTACCACCTGTGTCAGCGCCACGACCGCGCGCCTTGCCCACCACTGGTCCACCTGTTCGCCACCTCACCGCCCCCGTGGATCGGTCTTAGGCAGCCACGTCACCTGATGACGTCATGCTGACGTCATTTAAAAAAGGCGCCAATTACCCGAAAAAGCCATATTTTGTCAAAAATCACGCGTTTTTTGCACTTTTTTGCGAAACTGTTGCTGCACTCTCTGCATGCGTTTTAAGACGAATAATTCACCAACCTACTCAAAACCAACTGGAGAGCTTCACCGCGCGAACCCACCTACTGTTCCGACCCAAGCAATCCATCTGCCAGGTATTTGTCCGTGAAAACCTCTCTGAAACTTGGTTTTCTCTGTAAATGCTAAAAATTACGTTAAGCACAGAAAATGCCTAAATTCACCGGAAAACTACTTACACCCAACTCCCTCTTGGAAAATTGATGGTCGAATTTCACTAGCCGAGCCATTCAGACTGCAATTTCAGTGAAAAACCCGCATTCTTCGCTCGCTTAGTCGTGAACTAGAAACCATAACCTACACTCAATTGCTGAGGAAGGTCTGTTAAACACTACAACTTACCTTCTCAAGGAACCAAAACAGTATTTCAACTGCTGTGGACTTGCCCTATTACCTTGCATTTTTAGTTGGCTTCTTCACTCAGGCAGTGCTCTTCCGGCCCAAGAAACAAAAGCTTACTTACCAATCAGTATCCAAACAACCATGGAGACTCCAGTTGCACCAGTAGTCCTCAATGTTGCTCCCCTAAATGCCCCCCAGAGAGAGCTGGAGTGGCAGGATTTGGCAGACCTAGACTACCAAATCTCAGAGGACTCCTCATTGAAATGCAAGTTCCACCTTCATCTACTAAATGAGCTTAAGGCCAGACATAAGGATGGAACAGACATACTAGGCATTTGGGATTCCTTCCTCCCAATATTCAAGCTCCCTCAGGTCAACCAGTTCCCTGACCTGATTCATCTATGTGATGTCTACTATGACCCCATGCAGAGGGCTGTGCTTGACCCTACAGGTGCAGTGGTATTCTACATGACCCCTGAGGCCATCAGAGAGATGCTGCAGTTCAAGACCCAGAAGAAATTGGTCCCCTTATCTCTAATGGACTTGATCAACCAAGGAGCCAAGTTACTAACAGATGCACAGATCCTGAAGCTCAACCAATTGTTCATTACAAACTCTGACACAGTGCTGCACCCTCCCATTTTTGATGGCTACCTCAATCAACTAGGTGTAGATCTTGCATACATGATTAGTTCCGTTTTGGGGTACAAGTCACTGGAATTTATTGAGGAAACTGTACTAGTAATGATGACAATGTTTTCCCCTGGCAAGACTCCAATCTGTTATGACTATGCCACATACATTTCAGATAAGATGCATGAGAAGTTCTTGAACTTGTCCAGAGAGAAGGTGTTCAGATACACCTCCTACATTTACCACCTCATCCTGTATTACCAACATGAGAAGTTCTCCTTTGAGATTAAGAGAACTGATGTAGCAGGCAATCCAAGGTCAGTGGTGTACTGGACCTCGGTGTTTCACCTCAGCACATACTCTCCATATACATATTATGAGTTCATAGACCTCTTCATCCATCCAGCCATGTCTTTATTCTTAACCTCACCTTTTCCAAGACTGACTGATGAGATGCAGAGGATTCTGCAGCTATCCAAGGTATACAGCATAGGGGATTGGTACTTCTACCAACACTATACTGTAATCAGAATATATGGGTGTGAGTTATGCCCATACAGATTGCCCAAGTATGTGCCTATGAGACTGTTTGCCTTAGAATATTTCAGGCAATTCGGCAATTCTGATATGGTACATTTTGCAGGAAAGGGCAAGAAGGCACAACTAAAGGTAAAAAATCAATTGGGCCACCTTGTCTTGAACAAAAGGGAAGGCTGGAAAGAAGCTGACAGGAAACTAAAATGCCTTGGCCTAAAACAGAGCTTCCTTTGGAAGCCTTATGACCCTAATATGACCATATCCTTAAGAAGGCTAAAATACAAGCTTTCTAGTTATGAACATGTGAGCATGCCCTACATTTAAAGACATGCCAACCAACCAAAATGGAGAAGGAACACACTGGAGGAACCAGTCACTCAAGAAGATTTGAATGAAAGAGCTAGAAGGCATCTATTGAAAATGGCTAACTTGGAATCTCCTTCACAGGTATTTGCTCTGCCAAAGCCTCAAGCAGGAGCAGTGGCCTCATCATCTATAGCAAAACAAGAGGCAATACAAACCATAGGCCAGGCTCAAAACAAAGGCAAGGAGAAGGATATGGAAGAGCCACAAGCACAACAGGGTCAAGTGCAGCCACCCCAACAGGAATAGCAGCAAAAGGACCAACAGGTGCAGGGGGAACAAACAGCAGAGGCCCCAATGGCCACCCAGCAGCAGCCAGCACAGATGGCACCCCCAAGACAAGACTCAAGAATTGACTCATCTGTCCTCCAAACCCCTCAAAGGGAGGACGTGAGCAGGAAAAGAGATAGGGAAACGCCCCTAATTGCATCACCAGAGAAGAGGCAAAGATTGAATCCCTTCTTTGAAGAAGAGATGCCAGTGGGGCAAACTTCAGGAATAGGCTTGCCCAGCATGGAGGCCTCAGCCAGCTCTTTACAACAAGAGCAAGACAGGGCAGCAGTAGGAGAGGTGAGCTCCTCAGGACAGAGGAGGGGAGGGGAAAAAAGCATTGAGCAGCAATTTAAGGATATAAAGAGAAGAAATGAACCACTGAAGCTACAAGTTTACAACCACCTGCTGAATATGGCTCCTACCAACCAACAAAGGCTCATGTCTGCATTTGATGCACATGAAGGGAAAATGATCATGAGCCACTTTACACCAACGGTGCAGCAACCACAATCAGCTGCATATTACATCAGGACCAATCTGGAGGTCCTATCAAAAGACATCCACCCAATGGATCAAATAGAGCTGCATAAACAGACGGGTGAGATGGTCTATGCCACATTGGCAGACAAGACCCTAGTAAACTACAGGCTGCAGAATAGCTTGAATAACATTGCTGCACAGCTTGAGTTGGAAAGGGCTTCCTCTCAAGCTAAGGACAATCGGATCAAAGCTCTGGAGGAAATTATAATAGAGCTTGGACATGATCCTAAAGATGTTAAGGCTGTGCAAGAAATCCTGAAGCTGAGGGATGCTGATATGGCAGCACTAAAAAAAATGTTAAAAATCCCAGCAACTCTTCACCCTCAAACAGAAGAGGTTGCCCAGCTCAGGCAGGAAAAGGACGCAGCTGCTCTACTAATGACACTATACAAGGAGCTCATCCATACTCAGGAAAAGCTACAGGAATCAGAGGCCACCTTACAGGCAGCATTACAGCAGAAGGAGGTAGGGAAAACCTCACAACCTCCTCCACAAATAATAAATCTTGAGGAAATCCCTCAAACCACTCCTCCTCCCAGCCAGCAGGTACAACAGGAAGCACCATCCACCTCAGCACCAACAACGGAGCAGGCTGAAAGCCTAGACATGCAGAAGCTGAGGAATGAAATTCAGGTCTTGGAGTCCCAGATGTTTGAGATAAATCAAGCCAAGGATAGTCTGGCCAAAAATCAATGAAAAATATGACAAGTCCAAGCAGAATGTGGCAGAAAGAGAGACGGAGGTAAAGGCCCTCAAGAAAAGGATAACTGATCTAGAGAAAGAGCTCACATTAGACAAAGTCACATCTGAGCTCAAAAGGTTCATATGGGGCCATATTGGCCAATCTATCACATATCAGTGGGAGTATATTGAGGCCATCCATGAGCAAATAACGCTCATTGGAAAAGCACATAGAGAGATACAACGAGCAAGGGCATCTCTAGGCAGCATGCATGAGATTGCCAATAAAATGATAAATGTGCTAAACTACAGAACAAGCTCCCAGCTCATCAAAATGGGAACTGGAAACAGGACAGAGACTATCTCACTAATAAAAAGGGTCCTGATATTGAGAAACCTGATTCAGACCCTGGAAAGAAGAGTCCAGGACATGCAAGCAGACATCAACAAGTTTCAGAACAGGTTTATGGCATTGCAAAACAGGGGTCTGCCTAGCCTGCTGGAGCCATTAGGAAAGTTGCTCTCACATGAGAAATATGCTAAGAGAGTAAACACTTTTGCATTGAATCAGATCTCAGAGGCATCCAGTTCATAACCAGAGACAGGACCAATAACAGGACAGACCCTTTTAAACAGGGTAGAAAGTCTATTTTTTATTATGAATGAAATCACACATTTGTTTGATGAGCCTCCCCATTTCTACAAATATATAGAGGCCGATGAGACCATGGGGTCAATTTTGAAACATCAATTGCCTGCACTAGATGTGTGGGAAGATTTGATACGATTACTGTTAAATCAAAGTCAGTAATTGAGATCTTACTTTTTGAAAATATTTAAATTTTCATACACAGGAAGATAAAGACACATCAGCAGGTATGCAGAAAGAGGCTGAGCCAACTGAGCACAAGTATTCGGCCACCACAGCAGCATCAGCAGTCACAGGTAACAGGGCCGAGAAGCTACAGAGAGATACAGCTGCACATACACATCATTCAGCAAATATATCAAAGTGCTCAACCGACTCCGTGAGCTCCAAAGGTCAAAATTGTTCTGAGAGGAGTTAAGTGCCTTTAAACTTCATTAAAGATTGTAATAACTTTTCGTCTGCAATCTCTGTATGAGTTAATGAAGATATTTTCCCTCTCAGATGACTCAATGCCTGAGATATTTTGTAATAGACTTCTATATATTCCCCCTCGCATTTGTTAGCAGGGGTTGGACATTGGATGTAAGAAATCTTTTGATATCTATTCTGCTCCTCTTCTACTATAAATCTTCAGAGAATTAATACAAAGGATGATGGAATTTCCAAAGCTCTATGTCTCTTGATGTCTTGCTGGTGTATAGCTGAATGTTGCAGGATTCCTGCATATCTCATGACTCAATAAGTTTTTCTTGTTACTCTTTGTTATATGTTTGTTATCTTTCGTATATCATTCATGTTTCCCATGTCTTAAATATCTAATAGCAAGGAAAAAGAATAGTCTCAGGATTTAATCACAAATTACCCTGAACTCAATCTAAGCTATTATAAATGTTTTCTTCAGTTATGGTAATGAAAGTGTAATTCTTAAATGTTACCTTTCACACTATATCATCACAGTGATATATTGTCTCAGGAATTCAAGTTTTCTCCTGAGGAATACATCCCTTTCTCACATCCTCAGCTTAGTGAAGAATTCTTAACTGCTTTTCACTAGTTGTTCAGAGTTCATTATCACAATCTACAGTTTGTTTCACGAAATATATAAAGGCCCTGTAATTCCAGCTGCACCTAACTCAGGATTTCAAGAAACCAACAGCCACAGACTCCATTGCCCAATGGATTAATTTACCTGCAGAGAACATTTCAAAACTATCAGAAACATCCTCCCAACCAAACACAAAACAAACAAACCCTTACCTCATAACTAGCCTAAAATCTCCATAGAACGGAGAAAAACCTTACAGAGAGAGCCCTCTCTGATTACAACTGGGCTAGAAGCTGTAGTCCAAAGATTGGTTAGTGGTTACCTTGGCCGTATTCCCTTGGGAGTCATAGGGAACAACTTGGGTGTTAACATAAATGGCGACTCCACTAGCGACTCTTCAGGATTGAGAAAATACAGTAT
>APFE030654358.1:3225-31038 GCA_000404065.3 Pinus taeda
TTGCAACTAACTGTGGTCCCATTTGCAACTAACTGGGTTAACCACTTACAAATATTAATATGGGCTTTATTGACTCTTGACTATGACGTGATCCCATGACATGAATAAGGGGGTTAGGGTGGGACCCTAACAATTGGTCCCACGAAATCAAGAGCCCAACGCTCAAATGGTTCGATGACTAACTATGGTTTCAAAGGCATCTCATCCAAGTGGCTAGGGCGTCCCGCTCTCTGGCAACTGTCACATGCTTGGACAAATTTCTTTGCATCTTTAAAAATTGTGGGCCAATAATACCCTGTGTGTAATACTTTATGTGCAGTCTTGTGATCAGCAAAATGTCCACCACATGGTTGGTCATGGCATGCTTTTAATATATCAAAAATTTTATCTTGTCTAATGCATCTCCTGATTTGCATGTATGCCCCTATGTGAAACAAATAGCCCCCAATCCAGGAAAATCTGGTACTTCGCTGGACAATCTGTTTTCACTCATTAGGGGTTAGATGCTTTGGTAACTTACCTACTGCTAGGTAATTGGCGACATCAGCATACCAGGGTGTTTGAACACCAACAGCAAAGAGATGCTCATCTGGAAACTGATCTTCAACTGCTGCTGCATCGACTGGTTTTGGCATTCTTGAGAGGAAATCAGCTATCAGGTTCTCTTTCCCAGGTCGATCATTGATTGTAATATCAAACTCCTGCAATAAAATCAGCCATCTATTTATTCTGCCATTTGTGACAGGCTTATTTGCTAAATATTTTATAGCAGAATGATCTGTGTACAAGATAACATGATATCCAGTGATGTAATGTCTGAATTTATTGATAGCATGTATAACAACTAGAAATTCCTTTTCAGTGACAGTATAATTTAATTCAGCAGGGGATAGATTTTTGCTAATGTAATAAATTGCATATGATTTTTTATCCCCCTCCTGTCGAAGGACCGCTCCAATGGTTGTATCTGAGGCATCAGAGGATATCTGGAATGGCAATCCCAATTTGGTCCCCAAAGGACTGGGGCTATAGATACGAGCTTTTTCAGATCGTTGAAAGTACGTTCACATTTTTCTATCCAAAGGAAATCAATATTACAGGAAATCAATATTACCAGTTAGTGCATACAATGGTGCAGCAATACGTGAATACTGTTCTATAAATCTTTTGTAATAACCAGAGAATCCAAGAAAGCTACATACCTCCGTTTGAGTAGTAGGAGTAGGAATAAGCAAAAGTATTTGGATTTTGGTTGTGTCTACCTGAATGCCAGCTGCTGAAATATAGTGCCCTAAAATAAGTCCTTTCATCATCATCATGTAGCATTTTTCATGGCTTAAACAAAGCCTGGTAGCTACGCAACGTTGTAGGACTTTTTCTATTGTCTCCAATGCTGGATCAAACTCTTTCTGTGCTGCCTTATTTAGCTCCCTATAGTCCATGCAGATTATCCATTTCCCATTCTTTTTCGGTACCACCACAAGCGAGGAGACCCATTTACTATCAGAGGTAGGGTAGATGAAATTAACATCTAAAATTTTTTGAAGCTCAGCTTTTACTACTTCTTTTAGATGAGGATTTAGTCTTCTCTGAGGCTGTCTAACAGGTCTTGCGTCATTTTCTATGTAGATGTGGTGTGTACACAATTGATGATCAATTCCTTTCATATCAAGGTAATCCCATGCAAATGCTTCTTTATATTTTCTTAAGATATGGATGAGTTTTGTTTCTTGTTTGGGTATAAGGTCGGCGTTGATGTTTAAGGTCTTTCCAGGTTCAATTTCCACAATTTTACTATGTGCAACTGAAGTGACAGGGATTGCGTAATCATGTGCATCTTTCAGAGGTTCCTCTTCTATATCAAATGCTGCTTTTATCATATGACACTGGGTACGAGATGTGAGTTCAGTTTGACTAATAAAATTGCTAATGGCATCATCTTCTATTTGGTCTTTGAACTCTAGTGTTTCTTGTATAGTTAATGGAGATCTAATGTTGTCAGTAAGGTATGATACAGGGTGCCTATTAGTTTTAACTATTGTGATTCTTGGCTGCGCTGGGGGATATAGTACTAAGTTCTTGATATCCACCCCCTTGGTTATGATCATGTTCCCTTGCCGACAGTCGATATACGTATCAGCGGTAGCGAGCCAAGGTCTTCCTAAGATCAATAGATGTCCATCAAGTCGGGTTTTAGGGTTTATTATCAAAAAATCAGTTGGTTATTCCCAGGAGTCAACCGAAACCATGACATCATGCAGTATGCCTTCCAGTCTAAACACAGACCGATCAGCCAATTCTAGCAGAGTTGAAGTGGGTTCTACAGATGTAATACCTAACTTTTGGCAAGTAGCAGTTGTCAATATATTGATTGCAGCTCCAAGATCAACTAAGGCATTGGTTAAGGTTTGACCATAAATTTGAACAGTTACTATTGGGTTTCCTAGGTCTTCATACTTAATAGGTGTTTCCTTTCCTGATAATAAGTCAGATAAGGTACCGACTATATGAACTCTTAGATTATTTATTATATTCCTTCTCGGTCTTTTTATGCACAATTCTTTAATAGTTTTTGCGTATATCAGGATGTCTTGAATGGCCTGAAGGAATGGAATTTTTATGTACAAGTTTTGTAATTCTCCCAGAATGTCGAAATTAGGTTGTTGTGTGGGTCGAGGTATAACTAAACGTTCTGGGAATGGGGGAGAGGATGTAGTTGCGATTCTGAGTTTGTTGTCTATTTACATCCTCTTCTTATGATAGATGTTCTCTAGGTAACTGATCTTCAATCTGAACTATTTTATTTTCCTCTGTTTGGATAATACGCCCAAATCTTAGCTGAAGATCATTGCACTCCATCATATCGGGTCCTTCTTTTGGTGTTTCTAAAATTTGGAGTGCTTGGATCAGTCTGTTATTTGGATTGGGATTGGGCTGGGCTGGGAGTTGGGGTCTCAGATTAGATTGGGGGTTTTGCTGTAACGCTGGCAGTGTAGGTTGAGGGAAAGGAATATTTCATACTGGCTGTTGTGTTGGTCTCTGCCAGTTAGTCTGCCAGACTGAACCTTGTGAAGTGGGGGGAGTCAATTGTGGTGGGTATGGGTTGCTTTGCCAGTATGGTGGGGGATAAGGAGGATTCAACCAACCAGATTGGCTTGTCTGGTTTAGCCATGGGTTTGCAGAAGGATACGAATGCGATGACCAGTTTGGAAATGGGGGCTGAAACTGACTTTGCCATGTATTATACTGTTGAGTATTGTACTGCGGATACTAAAAAGAAGAAGATAGGTCTGAAAGCATACCAGTTTGTCACAGCTGCCACTGGCGACGCTGGTTGAGTAGATATACTGCCTCTGGTTCTTCTTCTGCTTCCTTATATACCGCTTTCAGTCCAGGTAATGAGGGACAACTTTCTGTAGAGTGATCCATTATACAGATAGTGCATCTCTGGATTGTATCTAGTGGACACTCCTTATGGCTATGCTTCTTCCTGCACCTGGGGCAGAAGATTGCCAAATTCTGTTCTACCTCCATTTGTTTCTGCTTAGCCTGCAAAATGTCCAATTGCGTAGTCAATGTTCCTAGTATATCAGTTTTAAAATTTTCAAATAAATTTCCAATTTCCACAAGCGTTACTCCTTCTGATGAAATTTTGTTTTCTCTTGCAAACCGATCATGTTCTGCTGGTTTGATTCGTGTACAGCCTCTCGAACTCCTGATACATAGATCAATTATGTCAGCAAAACTTTCCTGATAAATATCCCCTTTCCCCATAATGTTTAATGTTTCAATCCATTGTTCTTTCATGCCCCTTATTAATGTTGTTTCCAACACGTTATGAGGCAAAGACAACATGCATAGGGAGATATTTGCAGATTATACTGGAAACGTTCCACATATTCTTCTAATGTTTCATTTGGTCTAGCTATCATCTGAAATATTTCATCTTTTAGTTCTCTAGACCTGCAGTAGTCTTGATATTTTTTAAAAAAGGTTTCTTTCATTTGTTCCCAGTTATTTATAACCCCACCACCTAATCCCATAAACCATCTTAGAGGAGCCCTTTTCAGAGTAGAGGGGAACAATTTTAGTTTCTTGGGGTCAGTGGTGTAATCATATCCCCTGCATAGTACATCAAATTCAAATAAAAATGCATCTGAGTCCTCTGATGTAAGTCCATGAAATGTAGGGATGTGTTGAAGGGGGATTGCTTTCATAGGGGCATTTTCCGCGGAATCCACTATGGGGTATTGTAATGTAGAGGTTTGGGTGTTTGGCGGATTTTGAGCCATCGGGTCAAATATATGCCAATAACCTTCTGGAATATCTAAGAGGGTATTTCTTGGTTGAGGAGGAATGTCTTTAACAGGAACAGTTTTAATAGCACTTCCTCTATCTGGGATTTCTATCTGAGGGGATTGGGTTTCTTCAATAATAATTTGTATTGCACTCCCTTTGTCTGGGCTATTCAATGGCTGAGTTATCCTAGGAGGAGGTCTTGGCTCCCTAGTTTCCCCTGTTTCCCCTTCTCCTTCACAAATATTACTGAGATTCCCTTCTTGCAGTCGTTCTGGAATAGAATTTTCAATTTCTTGAAAGTCTTGTTCGTCAGTTTGACTATGCACCTCAGCAAAGGCTAAAGATGGTGAACCTGTGGCATGAAGGGAACTAGTAGGCTGTTTGGAAGTAACTTTCCTGGGTCCTACTGAAGGCTAAGATTTGACTTTCTTATAGATTTCATCGATGAATGTTGATCGACCAAGGGTCACCGGCCCCTTAGCTTTTTCTGACTTTGGTAAAGGTTTGGGATTTTTCTCCGGCTTTTTCTGCTTAGTCATGCACTCAATTTAACTAATAAATCATAATCACATAGCAAAAAATCTGCAAGAAAGCGAGCAAAGGAGTAGGGCTTTTACATGCTCCGCATGTAGGTTCTTACCTTCCGTTTTCAAAACCTAATTCTTCCCTAGCAGGTTGGTACACTACCCTGAAAAAGAAAAATGGCTACACTCTTTCCCCAGCAACGGCGCCAAAATGTAGAGATATAAAAAGGGTCTCTTTCACCTCTAGTTACCTCACATTAATATGTCAATCCGAGAATGTCTGGTTATTTCAAAGAGTGTCTCAGTCTGAGGATTAGAACTTGTTAGAGTAATGCTTGTAGTACAGCTGTTTAAAAGCTACAAAAGTAAATCAATGCGTATCTACAACTTAACTACTTCAAAATACTAAATCACACTAAGCGTTGCATCAGCCAAAGGTTCGGTAGCAATAACCCATCATTTTCATAACTGATGAGAACAGATCCGAGGCCTGGGAGCTAGATAGCAGATGTTGGGGCTCACTACAGCCTGAGATCGTCCTTAATGAATATAAATGAAATGGCAAGTAAAGGAAATAGCAGTGAAATAGAACAGCACATCAGCCAAGGGTTTAGTAGCAATAACCTATCCCTTTCATAGCTGATGGGAGCAGATCAGAGATCTGGCAGCCAAATAGCAAATGTTGATGCTCAATACAGCCTGAGACTATCCTAAATAAAACAGAAAATTAGAAATCTGGAAATGGAACAACAATTGAAATGGAACAACAACTAAAATGGAACAACAATTAAATGGAACAACAAATAAGATGGAACAACAACTAAATGGAACAGCAAATAAGATGGAACAGCAGCTAAATGGAACAACAAATAAGATGGAACAACAATTCAGAAATGGAACAACAGTCGAAATAGGCAGTAACCAAGTTCATCAAGCTGCAACTCTATTTAATCACTCCAATCAAAACATAAATCATTCAGTCTTAAAAGATGTACACATATTATGGAACAACACTACCGATTACAACCCTAGAAACACAACGTGCTTAATTTGCTTCTGTTATTGATCTAAATAAACGCATACGATTGCATCTCAAGATGAAAATAGCAACATTCAATAATTATATGAAATCAGACTTATTCAAGATAACTGTTATAATGCTAAAGCACAATCGCAATGAACTCTGTAATGGAGTGACAATATCCTGTAGAGATTAATCAACACTTAATGGATTGGTAACATGATATAGTCTCAACATAAGACTTTAATTTGCAGGAACATTAAAAAAGTTAAACATAACAGAGCATGTAATATAACATTCATGAAACACAACAGATTACCAGACTACGCCTATGAACAAACCACACAGAAACCGGGCATAATGGTACAAGAGCAAGTGTCCTCCAGGGCTGAGCCCTTAGCCTCCAGGGGTACACCGCTTAAGATTGATCCAGGCTCAAAGATAAAAGAGTAACCAAGTCTGTATTAAGGCATGAAATAAAATTACAGGAATTCAAGTCTTCAATAGAACATAAAGATCATAGTCCTGATCTTCCTTAAAAGAAATTACATAAAAACAGTCCCCTCTCTAGCCAACAGTGCTATCCCTTATATAAGGAAGATGGCAGAGATACCTAGATACAGAAAATAGATAAAATAGCGAGATCCTGAGGGATTTGCAGATTCGTTAATCCTGCGTTACTTCTTTCCTTTTCTATTCTGTGCTGGTATATCCGCTCCCTTTCCTGGGTTGAACCGTTTTGATCTCTGTTGTTTGCGGTCTCCCATCAAAGGGACAACAGTTAGCTCATATTTGTCTTTTTCCTTGGAATGGCCACCTTCCGTTTTTCCTTCCTCCTGCACATAGGAATGACAATTATCAGTGTTTCCTATTAATCTCTCGTGTTTTGTTATAAATCTTCATCATTATCTAAGTTTCTAATGCAAAAGGCTTTTAAGTTCTCGTGAAAATATACTAAAATAACCATCGGAACATACCTTCCTTGATACTCCACAACCATTGAAGGGATAAGTTCCTCCTTCAATGGGATACGAACCTCATATCATGGAGTTAGCTCCCTTAGTTATGGAATGGATGAAACAAGGTGGAGCGGACTTGCCAGCACAATATTCCTTCTAGAAGTGTCCAGAACTGACCCAAGATGAGTTTTTAAGAATGAACTCATGCCATTTTAACTTTTACAGGGGCTTGCACCCATCACTTAACAAACAGAGTGATCAGGTTCACAGAAAACATGAACATTGGGTACGACACTGCAGGCAATGCTAGGAGAAAGTGAGAAACTAGAATTTGAGATATTTTTAAGGTATTTCTCCCATTTTCAAGGTTTTACATGAAGAGCTGAGGCTTAAGACTTGCAAAGGAGGTATGTATGAGTGTTGATGGACTCACACAAACTGTAGAAAGCCATGGTGAAAATTGTTTGTGTAACAGTCATACTATAAAAATATCTTCATACTCATCATTTTTAACTCCAAATTTGCAAGTATAGAGACATACTCAACATATGAGAGGGATGATGAAACTGTCAATGATTCTTCCCAAGAGGCTCATGCACCAAGAAAACCACATAAAGGAGGAAAACATATCCGAGAGGAGCCCACCACTCTCACAGAGTTGCTTGCCCTCTTGCAGTAACCTGTTTTAAACGTTAGTCTTGTTACCGGTTTTGTGAAATGGTCGAGAGGGTGAAATATCACCATGAGCTTGCTAGGTTATTTTTTCTTCATCTTCAAAATGGCCAGGTGAACCTAGATGGTGTCTCTTTTACCTTGACACTTGAAACCATTACAACATCAATAGGTATACCTAATGTGGGTGAACAGTGGAATAAGGGGCAGCATGTCGGCAGAGAGTATTATGAGCCTTACATCAAGGTTAGTTATCAAAGGCAAATCAGTAGGGACTTTCCTTTCAAATACTTGCAAGATACTTATGCTCCACTCATGAAACTCATCATCAAGTATTTTACCTTTGAGGGGAGGTTTTCCTGTCTATATACATACCATGTCAGATTGTTGATGCATTTCACAAGAGAGAGGATGATTAACCTTCCATACCTTATATGCAGGAATATTGAGAAGATGGCTCTATATGTGCAAAGGAAACCTCTCCCACAGTAGTTCAATAGCATTTACCATTTCTCATTGATTAAAATTGTTGTTTTGCATTAGCTAAGCTTGTTGAATATTTCATGGGATACTTTCATTGCACATGAGGTTTTCAAAAGCCCTCGAGTGACTCCATCAGTGCTTCAAGAGGAACGAGGGCCTTCAAACTAGCCAGATGTTCATGAGACTAAAACTATAGGTGTGCTAGTGTTTGTCACTTATGAGAAAGGCACAAGGATACTATTTGCAACTGCCAGATGAGTATTATCTCCACTAGGGGTGGAAGGGGTCTGGTTTTCTTCATCGGATCACAGGAAAATGCTATCTTCACCTGGGGTGAAAGGGGTTATGCCTTCTTCTTCAACAGAACATGTATAGGACAAAGGAAAGCAACAACTGCATGATGAAGGGCCTTTTGAAGGGAAATACAAATATTTTGTCTTGGTTGAGGAGGATGACATTGATTTGGGCCCTCAAAGCTCAAAACTCAAAGATATGACCATCAAAGAAAAAGAGGCTGAAATCCAAGCCTTGTAATTTGACCTTGAGAGGGCTAAATGGATCATTAACTTCCTTGAGCAAGAGAATAAATGACTGGAGGACAAACAAACTATCATGGAGCAGCAAACAATTAGAGAAAACATGCAAGTAGCAAAAAGAAGGAAAATCAAAATGATACCGCTAGAGCAAGAAATTGAGTCTGACCAGGAATCATGGTTAGAGAGGGAAAAAATTCACTTGGAGAAATTGCTTGAGAAATCTAACAAGGAGAAGAAAATGTTGTGCCATATGGCCTATCACTACTTAACCTAGAACAAAATTTGCAAAACAAGGCTGAAGAGGTTAAAGGCTAAACTAAAGAGAGATTTGAGGAGCACAAAAGAGCATGACAAACTCAAGATCTTGGATGAAGCATCATTGGCCTAGCATAGCACATAAAAAGGATCACTCATGCCAAATTTCAAGAAATTTGGTGAATTTTTTGTCATTTGTTTTAATTTTTTGAGGCAAAAAACAAGTTTTTTCAACAGGTGCATAGCGCCACCAGATCTACACTTTTGATGGGGGCCTCCATTTGAAAAAAACTTTACATTTTTGGAATCACCATGAAAAGTTATGCATGCTCATAAATGGGTGAGAAGTTTTGACAAGTTCTGGACCTCCAAAAGAGCCAAAAACACCCAAAAAGTGCCCTCTTTGCCACTTTTTTGCCACACAAGAAGTAGTCTTGGGAGATTGCATTTTTGAAGGGGAAAATGGACTCCAAATCAAAAAATTCAAGTTTTCATAGAAAGTATACTCGCCATGCTTTAAAATGAGCTATTCTACACATGATTTGGACTTTGGGAGGCCTTCCAAAACTAGCCTAGAAAAGTGCTACACATAGGATCAGTGGCGCTATGCGTAGGAGAAAAATTTGCCAGTTTTGCCTGTTTGTCTAGAATTTCACCTAGTTTGCTGTCAGTTTTATTTTTTCTTCTCTTTTGGTCAATTAATGATGTAATATGATGTAACTTGATGTACTATTATGTAAATATAATGAAATATGACTTGAGGAGGTAGATACATCAAGTTAGAGTTGGTTTAAAGATGAATGAATCAATTTCCATAGTTTTAGAGGCAAGTTGTTCCACTGCCTATTTTTTAGTTCCTACTTTAGATATTGTTGAAACAGCTCCTTGGCTCATGTATTCAACCCTTGATGGCTAGCATAGGAGGTCTTATGCCTATATCTTGTACTTCCTTAGTCATTTGTAAAGGTTGGATTCTTGTGGATGCATTAAGTTACTTTGTACATCATGTCTGCAGTTCGGCAAGGAAATAAACTAGGGTTTTACAACATTATGTTGGATTCTTGTGGTAATGTGAATTAGCATTGTTTTCTTCTTTGTAATTTAGTTGATCTTATTTTTATGTGTACCGTCATATCTCTTATTTTGCATAACTAAATGAATCAAGTGTAAATGGTAGAATCCATTGGTATTTCAGTGCTTTACCTTAGGGTTTATTTAGTTTTACATGTTTTCTACTATCTGAAGAGGACTCTTGAAATTTTCATGCCCTCTCCAACTCCTCACTAGTCTTTAGACTCACCATTACACTTATTTCAAAGTTCTAAACACTTGCCTACCTCTCCCCACAGAAACCTCTGCAAATCTATGTTGATTTCCCGGACCCATTGCTGCCTTCGTCATTTGATCCAGCAACCAACCATTAAAATCAAACAAATTCCTCTAAGAAAACATACCTATCCTAAAATTAGTCTTTATATCAGTCATCTCAAACCTTCCTTGATAAATTTTCATTAAGATTGACAAGGAGAGAGCCCTCTCCCGACTTAGTAGGGCTAGCTACCAAGTTAAGGTCTCAGCCTGAGGTAGATTTAGGCCCTAACATAGTGGTGACCATATTGGGGAACGTAGTTTTATGTTCCTCAGTAAAAATGTATCAATTTTAGGTCTCATTTTTGATGTTGGACGATGATTAGACATCAGAGGGCTGAAATCATTCACCTGGCGACTCCAATGTCGAAAAATCCCAAGCTTCAGAATTTTTTATGGCAATTCCACTCTTCAAAGACTAGTAGCCTAAAGGACTTCTTTGTGTATTCATTGTTATCAAATGGATTTCATGCTCAACGGTATGCTCCCATGAGCCGAGATCACATTCCAGGGTTTCCAAATAAAATTCCTAAGGTAGATTGGCAAAAGAATTTGCTTATGTTTAAAGATGATGATAGGAATGGCACTGCTTTACATCTGGTTAGATTTCACATACATATTCGCAAGTTGAAGTTTGATTTTCCTGAAGATTTCTTGATGAAGATATTCATGGCCACTCTGGAAGGTGATGCCCGATCTTGGTATGAAAATTTTCCGCTTGCTTGTATTTACTGTTTAAAGGATTTTCATGCCATGTTCTTTGAAAGTATAAAGAATCTTATCCATCATTAATATTAGTTTAGAACTATTGTAGCCATGTTTATAATTTTATTGAAAATCATGAAAAAGTTTATGAAGATGATGACTTCATGGACGATAAGATCATGGAAGCCATGTATGAAAATCCTTTTCAGTAGCATAAAGAGAGATTAGTGGATACTTATCAAGATGCTCAAGAAAATTCCAGTAGGATCAAGATCTTAGTACAATGGAAAATGATGCAAGAGAAGGTATTACTTCCGATCTGCTCATAGCAGATGACAATATGCAAGGAAAACAAGTTTCAATTTCAGAATGTGATAAAGTCAAGTCAGATATTTCATATCTAGATTCAGATTGTGATGATCAAGAGTACCTTGTTCTGAATCCCATGAAGGAGAGCTCTGCTCTTGAGATCATCTGGAATGAAGAAGACAGAGTTATTGACCCAAGTGTTTTTATTTCATTAGAACAAAGCCTTCATGAGGAGGTAATCCAGTCCTTTTATGAAAAACAAGATGAGATCTTTGTTCAAGTAAGTGAAAAATCTTCTTTCAATAACTCAGTGGTAAATGATAATTTGATTGCCATGTCATATGAAGATGCTCAACAATGTTTTCCAATTTCAGAAGACTAGGGAATTGAGGAATGTCATTCAAATTTTTCATGTTTTGAAATGTTATTTCAAGAAGACAATCACTGTTTGAGCAAAAGAAAACAAAAAGTATTATCTCCTTTGTCTGAAGATGAGATAGCTAAACTCCTAAAAGGTCATGTTACAACCCAAGCTAATGCAAGTTTGCAGTGTGCACATGGTCAAGAAGGTTTTGGTGAAGCTTCTTCCACTTTTGAAAATGATCATAGTCTTGAAATTATCTCTATAGATCAACGGACAAATAATATTTTCTTTCATGAAGATGATAAGGCTGTCATGTTTGATAATCTTGAAGAATTTTTTCTGTTTAAGAAAGGATTAGATTATGACATTGAGGAGTATGAGCCTGAGAGAGATAGTATGTCAGAATTAAAGTCAGAGTTTCTCATGGTCAAGGAGTTTACAACTAACACTCAGATGGCAGAAGCTTATACCTCTCTATGCCTTCCTATCACTCAGCAATCAGTTGTCCTTTCAGATCATAATGAGGGGAGTACTTGTATTTTTGCTGCTAGATCTCAAGACAAGCTAGTGCTTCAGGATTTTCAAGATCCCTTCGGAATTCTTTTGCAAGCATTAGAGAAGATGAATGTTTCCTGGTTCGTTATCATAAGCCTTGGTTTCAAGTTATTGTGGGTTGCCTACATGCACATCGTTCTACATGCTTGGGGAAAATGAGAGCAGAATTTGAGTATGTAGCCATCTGCTAGATTGGTTACATTGGAAGGCCCACTTCACATGATTGTACGTATTTCATCAGTAGGCAGGTGGTTTTCATCTTGATTTGAAGCCCTCAAATCTTGATGGTCTATTTCCATTAAAAAAATATTTGCAAGTACTTGTTTCAGTTAAGTAATTCTTGAGTCATTTTTTGTTTTAGTTAGTTCAATTTTGAGTCATTTTGAGTCGTAGTGTTAGTTTTATATTTCGAAGTATCTTGACTCAATTTTTCCCAATGGAAGAGGCACTGGTCTTCTTTTCTAGAGATCTGTAGTTCTTGGCACCTCATAGGAGCTACCATCCCCATTGGAGCCAATGTTAGTGTCGGTATCTTCATCCCTCCATCATTGATCAAATTACTCTTTTTGCATGCATTTTAGGTGTCCCATCCGATCAGTTGCATTCCATTAGGTCATGGATCAACTAATGGTAGTGGTTCATTGTCAATTTCCCTCATGTCACTTACTTTTCGGCCTATTTTCACACGTTCAGGTCATTTACAGTTATTTTTTGTCATTACATTTCCGAAAATCATTTTTAGGGTTTTAGGTCTCATTAGGTCTAGGGTTTGCCACCATGGTCATAAAAACTCAATAAGAGGTCAGTAGGCACATGAGAAGGTCTAATAAGTTCATAAAATTACAAATTCACTAATGATATGCTTCATAAAGGGTTTTTACCTCAAAACTCTGTTTTGAGGTAAAAACAGGTTTTTTCCATTCCATGTACAAATTTTATGTAATTTCAATATTTCTATATGTAATAAGTTCTAGCTATTTCCCTTGGTCACCTTGCCAACTCCAGCCACTTCGAGAAACAAAAACATCAATGCGTCAGTTCATCAAATGATCAAGAAGAGTCAAACTGCAAAATGTAAAAAAGGAGCTTCTAAAGCAAAGTGAATAAGACTTTTGAAAAGTTGGTTTGTAAATGAAAAATTAAAACCAAGCAGATATAAAGTTCTTCTTTATGTTTGAAAGTATTCATTTTGTGCAAGAGAGTGAGCTAAAAGGATAAAATCGGGTTTCAAGGAGAAATAGGTGAAATTGAGCAAAAAACACGAATTTTCACCGGCGTTATGCACCTGCCAGAGGTTTTGCACTAAATTTGGTCATCCGCTACGCATACAAAGTGTGCTACGCACTTGGGAGGTAGCGTTATGCACCTGCCTGTTGAGCTCCAAATAAAATTCCATCACCTTCCTCTACCTCCAAATTCACAAATAACCTCTCAAAAAGTAAGTAAAGCCTCACGTTTGGTCTAGCAAGGGATTTTTTCATCTGTGGTGGTGATTTGTGTGTCTAAAAACTAAACCCTAGCTGTCTCTAACTTTTTTTTGCCAAATTTGCATAGGCTTTTGTTTTCTGTTGTTTTAATTCCCCTTTGATTATCTTCCTACACTCCATTCCCTTCCCTTGCACTAAATTTCCCTAAATCCCTTCGTCTTTTCCTCTCCCAAAATCATTGGCACTCACTCCCTATTACCAAACCCTAAGCCCTGTACAATATACCTAAACATTAACCCTATACATTCCAAAACCGTAATTCCCATTTCCTATTCCCTCATTACATTCTTTCCACCATCAAAACCCTCATCTATAGTCATACTATCATCAATCCCTCATTTCCAAAAGGAAAAATAACAGTCACTTTATGCATACATTCCTCACCCTCATACTATAAAAATCTCTTCATACTCATCATTTTTCACTCCAAATTTGCAAGTATGGAGACAGACTCAACATATGAGAGGGATGATGAAACTATTAGTGATTCTTCCCAAGAGGCTCATGCACCAAGAAAACCACATAAAGGAGGAAAACATATCCGAGAGGAGCCCACCACTCTCACAGAGTTCCTTTCTTGCCCTCTTGCAATAACCTGTTTTAAACATCAGCCTTGTTACCAGTTTTGTGAAATGGTGGAGAGAGTGAAATATCACCATGAGCTTGCTAGGTTATTTGTTCTTCATCTTCACAATGGCCAGGTGAACCTAGATGGTGTCTCTTTCACCTTGACACCTGAAACCATTGCAACAGTAACAAGTATCCCTAATGTGGGTGAACAATGGAATAAGGGGTAGCATGTGGACATATAGCATTATGAGCCTTACATCAAGGCTAGTTATCAAAGGAAAATCAGTAGGGTCTTTCGTTTCAAATACTTGCAAGATACTTATGCTCCACTCATGAAACTCATCATCAAGTATTTTACCTATGAGGGGAGGTTTTCCCGTCTATATACATACCATGTTAGACTGTTGATGCATTTCACAAGAGTGAGGATGATGAACCTCCCATGCTTTATATGCAGGAATATTGAGAAGATGGCTCTATATGTGCAAAGGGGACCTCTTCCTCAGTAGTTCAGTAGCATTTATGATTTCTTATTGATTAAAATTGTTGTTTTGCATCAGCTAAGCTTGCTGAATATTTTGGGATACTTTCATTGCACATGAGGTTTTCAAAAGCCCTCAGGTGACTCCATCGGTGCTTCAAGAGGAAGGAGGGCCTTCAAACTAGCTAGATGTTCACGAGACTAAAACTATAGGTGTGCTAGTGTTTGTCACTTATGAGAAAGGCACAAGGATACTATTTGCAGTTGCCAAACAAGTATTATCTCCACCAGGGGCGGAAGGGGTCTCGTTTTCTTTACCAGATCACAGGCAAATGCTATCTTCACCTGGGGTGAAAAGGGCTTTGCCTTCTTCTTCAGAAAAATAGGTACAGGACAAAGGAAAGCAACAATTGCATGATGAAGGGCCTTCTGAAGGGCAAGATAGAGATTTTGTCTTGGTTGAGGAGGATGACATTTATTTGAGCCCTCAAAGCTCAAAACTCAAAGATATGATCATCAAAGAAAAAGAGGCTGAAATCCAAGCCTTGTCACTTGACCTTGAGAGGGCTAAATGGATCATTAAATTCCTTGAGAAAGAGAATAAGTGACTGGAGGAAAAACAAACTATCATGGAACTGCAAACAATTAGAGAAAACATGCAAGCAGCAAAAAGAAGGAAAGTCAAAATGAAACCCCTTGAGAAAGAAATTGAGGTTGATCGAGAATCATGGTTAGAGAGGGAAAAAATTCACTTGGAGAAATTGCTTGAGAAAGTTAACAAGGAGAAAAAAATGTTGTGCCACATGGCCTATCACTACTTAACCTAGAATAAAATTTGCAAAACAACGGTGAAGAGGTTAAAGGCTAAACTAAAGAGAGCTTTGAGGAGAAAAAAAGAGCAAGATAAGCTCAAGATCTTGGCTGAAGCATCATTGGCCCAGCATAGCAAATAAAATGGATCACTCATGCCAAATTTCAAGAAATTTGATGAAGTTTTTGTCATTTTTGAATTTTTTGAGGCAAAAAACAGGTTGTTTCAGCAGGTGCATAGCGCCACTGGCGCTACGCTTTTGATGAGGGCCTCCATTTGCAAAAAACTTTACATTTTTGGAATCATCATGAAAATTTATGCATGCTTAGAAATGGCTGAGAAGTTTTGGACCTCCAAAAGAGCCAAAAAGTGCCCTCTCTGTTGTTGGGTTGTGTTATATTCGTTGCGCTGATTGCGCAGCGGGGGTGGCAGCCCCCCCTGTCCGGGGGGTTTGAGGGGGGCGGGTAGCCCCCCTCTACAGGGTTCAGGGCAGCGCCCTGAGAAAAAAAAAATTTGGACCCTATATTAGGTTGGGCCGAACCTACCTATGGTTTTCGGTCCATAGTTTTGGATGCCGATGTTTCGGGTCCTGGTATTGGATTGTTTCGACATGTTAAATATGTATTATTGTCATTTAAAGGAATATAATGAAAAATCAAGCTGGTAGTCTCGGTTTTGAGATCCAGTGGGAAATATCTGTGTATATGTGTTTTATGTGTTATGCTCTCGCATTTTTAATTTTCCTGTGATTTAGAATTCGTATGCAGGTAATTTCTGTATAGGTTTAAAACCTACATCTGCCACTTTTTTTCCACACAGGAAGCAGTCTTCGGAGATTGCATTTTTGAAGGGGCAAATGGACTCCAAATCAAAAAATTCAAGTTGTTCTAGAAAGTATACTCACCAAAATTTCCAATGAGATATTCTAAACCTGATTTGGACTTCGGGAAGCCTTCCAAAATTGGTCTGGAAAAAGTGTTACGCATAGGATCAATGGCACTATGCATAGGAGAAAAAATTGTCAGTTTTGCTTGTTTGTTCATAATTTCGCCCAGTTTGCTGTCAGTTTGACTTTTTATTCTCTTTTGGTCAATTAATGATGTAATATGATGTGACTTGATGTACTATGATGTAAATATGATGAAATATGACTTGAGGAGGTAGATACATCAGGTTAGAGTTGGTTTAAGGATGAATGAATCAGTTTCCATAGTTTAGAGGCAAGCTGTTCCACTGCCCATTTTTTAGTTCCTAGTTTAGATCATGTTGAAACATCTCGTTAACTCATGGATTCGAACCCCGATGGCTTGCATAGGTGGTTTGATTCCTATATCTTGTACTTTCTTAGTCATTTGTAAAGGTTGGACTCTTGTGGATGCATTGAGCTACTTTGTACATCACTTCTGTAGTTTGGCAAGGAAGTAAACCAAGGTTTTGTGGCATTTTGTGGGATTCTTGTTGTAATGTGAATTAGCATTGCTTTCTTCTTTGTAATTCAGTTGATCTTATGTTTATGTTTACCATCATCTCTCTTATTCTACATAACTAAATGAATCAAGTGTAGAAGGTAGAATCCATTGGTATTTTAGTGCTCTGCCTTAGGGTTTATTTAGTTTTACATGTTTTCTACTATATGAAGAGGAATCATGACATTTGAATTCCCTCTCCAGTTCCTCACCATTATTTAGACTCACCATTACACTCATTTCAATGTGATAAACACTTGCCTACCTCGCCCCACAGAAACCTCTGCAAATCTGTGTTGATTTCTCGAACCCAAAGCTACCTTCCTCATTTGATCTAGCAACCAACCATTAAAATCAAACAAATTCCTCTGAGAAAACATACCTAGCCTAAAATTAGTTTTTATATTAGTCATCTCAAGCCTTCCTTGATAAATTTTCATTGAGATTGACAAGGAGAGAGCCCTCTCCTGACCTGGTAGGGCTAGCTACCAGGTTATGCATGGTTTGATGTTACCCTAAACCTGCCTTTCTCAGTCTGAGGTAGATTTAGGCCCTACCAGGGTGCACGTAATCATCATTGTGAATCCAAAAATGTTGACCATTTCCTATTTGGATGCCCCTAGGAAAAGCGCAACGCCAGTGGCACTGAGCATAAAGCCAATTTTTCTTAGTCAAAAATTGCAAAATTCTTCAAAAAGGAAAAAAATTCTCAAAAACTACTGAAAATTTGTGGAAAACACCATCATAAAAAGTTTCTGGGTTAACCAAGGAAGCTTTAGCAAGAAACCTAAGTCTATCACCCTCCTTTTTTTCCTTTGAGTGCTTGTTTTAGCCTTATCTTCATTTACTTGACCCTTATGTTGCAAATCTTGTTCTGAGTCATGTAATGGCGAGCCATGTGCCTAATGATTTGATCGTCCCTGTTGGCCCTTTGTAGCAACTTCTCCAAATGAAAATTGACCCTATCAAGCCATGTTTCTCTATCCTCCTCAATCTCCTTTTCAAGCCTTTGTTTTGTAGTCAAGGTGGTTGGGGTTTCTTCCTCTTGCATTACTGGCTTGCATTTGTCACCTTGCCTATTTGCTTTGAGAAGTTCTAGCTCCATGAGGACGTGTTTGTCACTTAACTGCTTGTTCTCTTGCTCAAGGTATGAAATGACACACTTATCTCTCACCAAGTTGTCCATCAGTTCTTGGATATGTGCATATTTTCCCCTCATGGTTATATTTTCATTTGTTGTCTCATCTTGAGCCTCCAAGTCGACTATCTCAATGCCATGATGAATGTGTAGCTATTCTAATCCATCATGTTCCATCAAATCAAATTCCCTTTCCTCTTCATCATTGAGGATTTCCTCCAACATCTTTTATTTCCCTTTATGCACTTACTGCACCTGTTGTACTTGTTGTGCTGATGAAGAAGGCAAAGACCCTTCCATAGTTTGTAGAGAAAGCATTTGCCTATGAGCTGATGAAGAAGGAAAGGTCTCTTCCACATCAAGTAGAGTAAGTACTTTCCTATCCACTACAAAAAACTTTCTAGCCCCTCTATGATATGTTTTGTATGTTTTTTTCCTGTCAGCAACTTTTGTCTCTTTAGCCTTCTCACTTTTCTTTACTTTGGCACTATTGGAAGGCCTTTCTACTTCTTAGGGCACTGGTGGAGGAATCTGAGGACCATTGAAGATGTCATTGGCAATAAATGTATCCTAGGAGATGTTGAGGAGGTTGATATGATGTAGCAAAAATCATCTTAATCAAGGAATAGTGATAGATACTATTCATCTACTGGGGTTGTGGATTTTTCTGTACAATGTAGGTTATTTTCTCAATGTTCTTGAATAAGAAATATGGGATGTTGATCATTTTCATTCTTGTGAACTGCATAAGAAGCCTAATACGATAGGTGTAAAATCTAGAAAATTTGCCCTCACATGTAAAATACTTCATAATCATCCTTATCATAGGGGTATACTTGTCGTCAAGGAATTGAAAGGAAAGGTCCTCTTCTTTTCATTCCTGTACCTAGGTTTAATGTATGGCTCATAGTAGTGCTCATCCAAATCTTGTGCTTTATATCATTTTTCCCCCACATTCAAAATCTTTGTAGCATCAACAATGATGGAGGATAAAACTGTAAATGTCACCCCAAAAAAGTTTACCTTGTCATGGAGATTGGCTACAAAAATCCTGGTTAGCTCAGGATGATGTTGAACTCTTTGCATCTGCTCACAAAACTCATAACATTATAGATGCCTAAAACAAGAGACATTTATATGAGAAGCTTGTAACTCTCTGATGTTTGATGGTTCCTCTCTGATAATTCTGCCTCCCTTATGTGGTTTTATCTGATGTTGAGGTTCATCTCTCATGCTTTCATTGCCACTGTTTTCCTCCTCCTCATAATCTCTATCCTCTTTATCCATGTCTCTTGAATTTGGAACTTTAGAGAACCTAGAGGAGGTAATCAAGAAGTGAGTTATTGTGAATAGGGATAGGGGAAGGGGATAGGAGTTTGTGTGATGTAGGGTGAGATATGTATGATGTGAGGGTGAGAAGGATGATATTTTTTGGTAGGGACTTTTTAGTAAATAGGGGTCTAAGGATTTTATTTTGGGGGATTAGGGTATAGGGGATAGGTGTAGGGATTTTGTTTGGGGGATTAGGGTATAGGGGATAGGTGGAGGCATTTGACAACAAAACGTGGGAATAAAGGATATGGTAAGAAGGGAGGGTTTTTAGACAACCTAAGGTTTGAAAATTTAAATAGCAAACAAACCTCCAAATCATGAAATGAGTGTTGGGAGGATGGTTTAAGGAGTGTACTTACTTGCTTAGAGGCTCTAGGTAGCAAAAGCGTGATTTAGATGGTTGTTAGGGTGGTATTGGTGTTTGTTGGCCCTATGTGCAACACCTTGTACAAGTGCGTAATGCTCTTGTTGTATGTGCAGAGTTGTGCAAAAATGCACTGACGCACAAGCTCTATGCGCAACACTCTGTCTGTATGCACAGTAATGTTTTTTTGAACTTTTACTTTGTCTTCAAATCTCTATTTACTGCTTTTCTTAAATTGTCTCTTTTTAGGTGGATGATGCTTTGATAAAACTGATTTTTTGAATGGATTTCATTACTTGCAGTAAGAAGAAATGCTTGGGCAGCTTATGGGAACACTTATTATATGAAATTACTTGAATTAAATAAAAAAATATGAATCAAGTAAAATACTCTGTTTTCATCTCAAAAGCATGTTTTTGAGATGAAAATTACATGAGTGAAATAAGATATTTGTACAATAACGATGACTTACTACCAATCACTCTTTGTTTATTAGTCTTCCTCATACCTTTGCTACCCTTTATTTACACCTGAAACTATGCTTTTGACCTTGGAAATGAACTCTAATACCTAATGGAAACATAACTGCCTTGACTCTAAAAATAACATAACTAGAACCATAACTAAATGCAACATGGAGATTGGTCAGAAAATCTACCTCATGAGGGAAAAAATGATTTCCTAAGAAGGAGACAACCATTAGTGGACCATTTTGGCATGACCTAGTGGAATGATCAAAAACTTAGTATGAGGCACCTAAAATGAAAATGCAAAGAGAAGATTTGATCCCTGATGGAAGTATGCATATACTGACACTAACAAAAGCTAATAAGAGCTAATAAGAGCTTCGATGATGCTTCCACTTCAGGAAAAAAAGATAAATTGGATCCGGAAATGAACCCACCTATGCTCACAACGTTCCTAGAAACATGTATGAAGTTACATGGAGTGGGCGGTAAGAATTTAAGTCGAACTGTATGGGCTAGATTGTGTTCGGTGTGGAGCATGATTATCATCCTAATTTAGAGGTATTTGTTTTAGCCGGATGTATATGCCAGGAAGATTGTACACCCCTCCATGCGGGGGGGGGGGGGGCGCAGGGGGACTTGTCATTCTAGGACTAAACACATACAGCTCAAGTACCATTTCATATGATCAGTGTTGGAAGATAGAGAGAGTTGAAGCTGGAAAAGATACACACTAGCCAGAATCCTGCAGATATGCTAACAAAAGTTGTAACCAGGGAGAAACTAAGAATATGCTTAGTTTCAATTGGTCTTTAAGGATAATGATGAAGATGGAAATAGCCAGGTCCAAAGAGGATTCATTGTCCAACAAATGAAGCAACGGTGGAGTTGATACAATCATTCTCCAACTAGGAGATTGTTGGCCAGTGTGGAGGACGATTTTCATCCTAATTTAGAGGTATTTGTTTCAGCCAGATGTATACCATAGGAAGATTGTACACCCCTCCATGCAGGGGGGTGCGGATGATCTAACAGTAGAATTTATGCTTAGTTTAGGGTTTTTTACCCCAGAAGGAAACCCCTCTCTTTGTATGAGGGTATTGTATTGAGGATGTGGAATATATGTGTATTCTTAGAGCGAGAAATAGATAGGTGAGATTGTGAGAGAAAACATAAGATATTACAGTGGATCTACTGTAGGTTGTGTATCTTCATTTTTCTAGATAATAGAAAGGAAGGACTGGTTGTTCAGGGTGGATGTATCCCAAACTGGGTGAACCACATATATCTATGTCTCTCTAGCTTTATTTGTTTGTGTTTTTCCGCATATTATATGTCTTGCATTTCTATGTCATATATAATATTTTTCTAACAGATTCTTGAAAATATGCCACCAATCGAGCATTAATGGACCGAATTTGGGGGTAACAATCGAATTCAAATTCAAAAGGTGCCATAAATTACAAAGGTTTGTCTAGCAAACAACACTTGAAAATTTGAGAACTGAGTTTTTGTGCCCTCATATATTCATGAACTGAGACTTGTTCGATATTCTAAAGGCGAATTTGTTGCTTGAGCAATTACCAGAGACATTGAGAGAATTGTAGAATCACACTATGGAAGCACCTGAGAAGTCATGGATACTGGAGCAATGACATCTGAGGAATCTACATAGGTATTTACAAAAGTAAAGGCCCCAGAGAGTGTCAGGATAGTCACTAAAATCCCTAAATCACTGCACATGCCGAGACCCAAGGAAGACAAGTACGCCATGGTACCGCTGCGTGTCTTCCCTAGGAATCTGTTAAGGAACAATCTCACCATGGAAGAAAGGGGGAAGGCCATTAATTTGGAGGTTGATGAAGAGGAAGAGTTTGAAGAGATCCTAGTGGAGGAGGAGGATGTAGATTTGGAAGTCAAAACCCAAGGTGTGGGCCCTCTCACCAGGCTGCCTGCATATGTTCCTCCGTGGAAGGGTAAAGCAAAGGTGCCCAAAGATATAGATGAGAGAAAGAGTTCTCTGTAAACTTCACTGCTCCTTAATGACATTATTTTTCAAGGAGCGCACTTGGGACGAGTGCCCATTATGAAATTTGAATATTTGGACCTCTCAGACCACGATAAGTTCTCACATCTCACGACCATGTAGCTAATGTGCGAGAAGAAAGATGTGCCAACTAGAATAAAAGAGTTGGAGTTGAAAATATGGCTAAGAGGTGTAGAGAAGGAAGGATTTCTAAACCTGCTCTGGGGGTCACATTACCATCGTGCCCTAGTGACCATCTTTGTCATCAGGTAGCTACTTTGCTTGGTGCACGATGGGTGCTTATGGCTGGAGGAGCCCATCCCCATCATAGACCATTTGATTCATAGGATTACATGGCTCCCTTGTGCAGGGGAGGATCTAATGAACATATTAGAAGGGAAGAGTGATAATTTGGCCATCGCTGAGGCCATGGAAATGAAATTTAAACTAGAGAAGAAGTGAGGGTACGCCATTTCTAGCATCAACAACCTTGTGGTCAAGGTCGCGACTCAAATATTAGCAGGGAAGGTGATGCGAAGTGTCGTGCGGATGAGGTGCCCACACTAGTGGTTGCACTAGCAACGCAATCTGCAAAATGGGTCTAGTTCAATTGGGCAAACTATCTATGCAGAGAGTTCCTTGAGAACTACCGCGAGGCATAGGAGCAGGGAAAAACATTTCATTATGCATGGCTTCTATTGTCAATAGTACTTGTCGCATGGGAATTTCCCGAAGATAGCCAATTCCTGATGATCACACAGGACCTTCTAGAGGCAGAAAAGTAGGCTTCATTGTGGGAAACTAGGGATGCACAAAGGATAAGGGGGAGCAAGATCTTTTGGGTGCTCATGGAGATGAATATCAGAATGGGGATTAATTGTAAGCCACAGTTAACGCCCATGGTTTACAACAGTCTATAGAGCTTCATGAAGTTCAAGGAAGATTTCCACCATGTCTTCATAAGGGCATGAAAGGACCCCACAAAGACGTGGCATGATCTACCAGACTTGGCAACCCATGATGTGATATTCGTGATCCTTGAGTCTTGACTGCCAAAGTGGCGCACTCTAGTTGGCTCCATGGTGGAAGCAGATATTTCTATCATGTAGCGGAGGAAAGAAGAGATGAAACTATAGATGTTGTAGCTGGAGGAAAGGTGTAGGAGGGAAGAAGTTGTTGCTAAGGCCTAGGTGGCGCGCGACACTGCACATTTTGCAGAACAATAGAAGGAAGAAGAGTGTGAAGGATAGAAGTCACCTTTGCCCGAGCCAGAAATAGACACCAAAAAAGGTGGCATGGACCTACAAACATCATCCACCTAACTAAAATTTTTGCGCCCACAAGAGAATGTAGGGCCGCAAAAGAAGACGAAGGCCTCAAAGACTTCATTCGACCCTGTCACCCTTACTGAAGGGGATCTACATAATATTGGTGAGACGGTGAGGGATGTCACCATGGAGGCCCTCCAGCAATTTGAGGAGGAACACCAATTGGTATTGGTGGCTCTCCGAGCACAAATATAGGAGCTGTAGATGTGAAATCCACAAGCTGGCATAGTATTAACCAGCCTCACAGTCAGCAAATTAGCGGTCGAGGAAATGCTGCGTGCTAGGATAACCAACATAATAGTGCTTCCAGATGGAGCACTGATTACAGAAAATGAGGTCGACAGGCCTATGGTCAGTGGGGTGAAAGGGATTAGGTTAAACATGGTTGTGCTCCCTTGGGAGATGCTTTATATTTTACGGGGAGTCATTGTAGAACTACGGGCCAGGGAGAGCTGCATCCTACAAGTAATGAGTGAGTAGCACATCAACATTGAGCAATTGAGCTTGCTATGCAACAAGGCCATGGAGTAGAATAAACAAATAGTGTAGGTGGTGGAGGAAGCCTACCAGATGATCCTGGAGTTGGCCATCCAAGCAGAGGAACCAGTGGAGGCGAGCGTCTGAAAGTTAACAACAGGGGTGTGTGACACAAGAGAAGAAATGGACAGGGTTCATTTGGAGTTGAACCTTTAGATAGTAGAATTAAAATTGAAGGTGCAACATTCAACTTTGTCAGAGATTAAGGAACAATGTGCCATTGTGATCACAACAACAATAGCGATGGTTAACAGTGCAGTGATAGACTGCACGAAGTTGTTCGAGTAGTCGTTTGAGGTCCTCGCCACCCTAAAGGAGGACTTGAACATAGAGCACCTGGAGATAAAGGTGCCCGAGCTACAACAAAGATATGATGAGGTAAAAGGGACCATGAAGATGATTTCCCTTACGCAGAGGCTTTTGAAGATGCAATAGGCTAAGGCGCTCAAGGAGACAATGGATGTTGCTCTGCATAAAGAGAAAATTTTGAAGGCGTGCTTACAGCCATGGATTGATGAGGAATATACCATTACAACCTCCAGTGAAGCAAAGCTCATGTAGCTGCAAGAAAAACATGATAGGATTCATGACAGTAGTTCAGCCAAATCGGTCACTAAACAACACGTAGAGGAAGTACAGCAGGCAGCCATCAGTACACTGCCGAACTTGCAGCAATCCAATCAGAGTTGGGAGGTCTTTGTGCAAAGATCTCTACACCTATAAAGTGACTTGAGGATGAGTCAAGATGTTTGTGTTGGGGGCATGTTGGGTGCGGGATCCCCCAAGGGAAGTTTTGGGGCTTAAAGCCTAGATTTTGGTCAATTTTGTACTTCCAAAGTAAAGACTCCACATCTTGTGGCCACAGTGCTTGTAGTTTATTAAAGAGTCATAGGGTTGTCCACCCTTAATTTTGATAATGTAATGTTAGCTATAGAGATCTACCCATGGTCTGCGAACCATGGGATCGTATAAATAGAGCGAGGCTCTAACTAGTTAAGATAGTTAATCATGATATGGAAAATAAATGATGTATTTGAGATAGATCTGAAGTATAAAGTCTAGTTTTGGGTCGTAGAGTAGGAAGACGCTTTGCAGCTGAGTGCGTAGAGGCCTAGTAGTTTGCAGCTGAGTGCATGAACCACTGCATCCGAGTGTGTAGGGTGAGTTGATTTTGTAATATTTGGAAGTATTAATAAAGAGAATTTTCCTATCTTTTCTGCGTATTTATTTCTTGTTTTATGCATCTATCATATTGTGTATGAATTTCACTTTTAATGTTTATATGATGCGTGAATGTGTATAATTGTGTTAATTAAGTGAACATAACTTGGAATATCAATTTACTTGAAGATAATTAAGATCTGTCAATAAGATTAGTAATATATTTAGTCTAGGTTGGGAAATAGCACATTTTGCTACCAGAGAAACGCCAAAGCATCTCAGCCTCTAGTTAGGGTTGCGCAAAAGACAATTGTGACACTTCACAAACGTACTGAAGATTATAATAGTGCATGAACCAACCTGCGTATGTAGGTCTAGTTGGACTAAACCAACATCACAGACATCTCAAGGGTGCGGAAACTTAGTTCAAACATCCCACCATACTGCTTCAAGTGAGACTTCAGTCTGTGCTTCGTAGGTTGATGCCAAAAGGGCTAGTAGTGTAGGGATTTGTTTGGATAAATAACTCTAAACCTGGGCTAGGCCCCCATAAGACAACATACTGTCATGTTAATTTTGTCGTATTTTACTAAATAATACGATGCTTTATTCATTTTTATGGCTAACTCAAGAGGCATTGAAGGAGTATTTTGGGAAGCTCTTCTCATTTTTAGGTGTTGCTCATGGGAGAAAGGTTTTGGAGTAGATAGGAAGCAATGATTAAATACAGAGAAGGGTAGAGCAGTTCGTTGTTACACCTTGTATGCTATTACAGGTTATTTTTACACCATGCACTAATATGAAGGTCCAATGTTACACCAAGGGTGCTGTCAGCAACGACTGGTGTAACATCCCAAACCATTATTCACTCAGAGGATATTATTGCATTGAAGTTGGAAAATGTGGGTAGTATTCCACATGATAACTGTCGGCATTAGGAATTGTTTATTTTGGAAGCGATAGACCCAAACAGTTACAATCCTAACTAATGTATATTTGTATTTAGAAATAGGTTGTAACTACTTTTATTTTTTATCAGCATGATAATCGTGAGATTCTCATGACTGGTTTGTTTCTAATTTCAAGTATGTAATAACTATAAAGTAACTTGATTTTCCATGTACAAGGACACGACATATAGAAGAGTATTATTGCTCTGCTTTTGTAATTCTGAATTATTTTAATATTAATCATCACATTGATGTTGTTACTATTCTTTAGCCGATTCATTAATTAATTTTGTGTTGTTCATGCACCTTGATAAGGAGGAAGGGCCCTCCTCTTTGGCAGGGATTGTAGTGATAGAGGTAGTGTACATTCTAGTTTCGCTAATTGTTATATGGTTTCTTTATGTTGCTGTACAAATTTTGAATTACATTTGCTATTGTTCCAATTTATATTATGCTATTACATTGACTTAATCAACAGAATGGTAGTAACAAACTGGAGTATATATTAGTCACTGTGTAGTGTGCCCTTAATTTGATAGTTTCAAAGTGTGATTCAATTCTATGGAGTGTTTTTATGTCTACATGAATGATTTGATTCAACAATTTGGTTCAACGACATCTTTTACTATTTTCTTCATTTTCTCATTCTTGGTTTTAGTGTATCAACACAAACAGTGCAAACTCCATTGAAACAACAAGACCTACCCTAGGTTGAAAATTAAATTTTGTAGTCTCAATCAATTAGGATTTATTAAAACAACACTACACTAGATATTTAAAGATCTCAAATGCTTACCTCGCGGTCCCTTGAAGAAGCGTCACTTTCCTTCGTTGTAGTTGAATGAGGTATCAACCGTGAAATCTGTAACAAATCCTCCTATAATTTGATCAATCCAGTGTTCAACAACGCGTGTGATCTTGTCTTTAGAGACTTCGAACCTTCACACTAGCTCTAGTGTCCACACTATTGGACCATCAAGGTTCCACTTTCCTTGGCCATCTACCAACTCATCTATCAACTCGTATAATTTGATCGAGAAGGTTCAAAAGATAATTTTGTGTATTTCCATAGATAGATATATATCCAACCATTACTCCTTTGACATGCATGGGTCCCTATTCTCTTGCATCGTGAATTCATGAGTTTTTCTATCCAACTACTTCTCAATTCCACTCTTCGTGTGATTTTAGTGTTGTGACATCACACATCTCCTTAAGCATATCTCGATTCCAGCAACAAAACCATTTGTTGTCTTAGTGGGTCCTGACCTAGGTTCAGAGTTAATTATTCCAAACAAAACCCTACACCACTGGCCCTTTCGAAATCAACCCACATAGCGCAGGTTGAAGTCTCACTTGAAGTGTTGGGTTGTGTTATATTCTTTCCACGACTAACCTACGTAGTGTACCGGGGGGTTGAGGGGGGACGACAGCCACCCCTGTCTGGGGGATTTGAGGGGGGCGGGTAGCCCCCCTCTACAGGGTTCGGGGCAGCACCCCGAGAAAATTTTTTTTGGACCCTATATTAGGTTGGGCGAACCTACCTATGGTTTTCGGTCCATGGTTTTGGACGCGATGTTTTTCGGTCCATGGTATTGGATGCTTCAGCATGTATAAATATGTATTGTAACATTGAAAGGAATAT
>APFE030654361.1:0-15093 GCA_000404065.3 Pinus taeda
CATGCCAAAAAATCATAACTTATTTGGCATTCAAAATTTTTTATAACAATATGACAAGATTCTTAACTATGAATATTTGCCCCCACTTGAAAATGGATATTATTAATTTGCAAATATGATTTGTATAATACCATGGGCCAATACCATGAAATATGAGTACCACATGCCCAAAAACCATAAGTTGTATCACAATCAAAATATCTTATATTAATTTAATTTGATAACATTTTTTCAATCGAATCTAAAAGGAAAAATGTTATAAGTAGTTTTGAGATATATCTAAACCCTCTATTCTCACTATGACTAAAAATATTTCTATAGAAATTAAATCGAGGTTTTAATAAAATTAAAAATGAGAATACTTTTATGTATAATGATGTGAACTTTATATAATATAAATGATGTTATGAAGAAACAACATAGATCCATCCTAACTAAGGATCCAAGTGATGAGAGCAAGCAAAGCGACTAACAATAATAGAGGAAAGATAGAGCATGATTTGTTTAAGTTTTTCATTATTTTATTTTCTTTGACATGATTTATCCAAAATATAGGTTTGATATTTTACAACCAATCCAACCTTTTTAATTTAGATACTTCCTTAAACAAAATAAAACATGATCAAATTTAAGAGAGGTAAGAAGGGGATAGTAACAAAGTTGGATGGCAGAGAGAGAAGGGGAGGGGGGGAAGAGAGAGGAAATAAAAAAGGCAACGAGAGATAAACGTGGAGAGAAAGAGGGAGTGGCAAGGGAGATATTGAGAGAAAGTGAGGCAGAGAGGAGAGGAGGGCAAAGAGGAGGAGAGGAAGGAGATAGGGAGAGCGTTGAAAAATGTAATTAGGTTCGTTCTTCATAATGACTCATGTACTCTGGATATTTTATATTTGATGTAAAAAGAAAAAGGAGAAAAATAGCTATTATTTTATAAGAACGGGTTTCATGCTCAAGTTAATTAGGTCAAGCATGTTCTTCATGATTTTAGGTCTTTTCAAGTCAAAATATTATTTTTCATAAATCAAGAGAGTCGTTGTTACGCATATAATATCCGAGTGGCCATTTTGCATCAAAAGAGAAGATTTACTTTTGTGTTTAAAGTGTCAAAAGAGTCCTCCAAGACCAAGTCGGCCTATCTTGCAAAACTAATACTAGGAAGGCCTATTCGACCACATGGAAATTTATATATAGAAGTGAAATTCTTCTTCATTTAACACCTTCAATTACTTAGTTCGATCTCCAATAGAAACAATAAGAAAGGAAGTGTGAAGAGAAGAAGAATCCTTAACGAAGAAAGGAAGACCTAATTCTTAACTATTTCTGCTCACACATGCAAAAAAGAAAAGAGTTTTTGACCTATTGTAGGGCTAAAAGATGCAGTCTGAGTTGCAAACCTACAGTTGAGGTCCCAAAATATGATTTGACCAACAAAATAGAAGTTTGAGTTTCATTGACTTTGTTGACTTAAGCTGATATGAAGAATTATTTCTTGGAAGGATGACTTACTGCTTGGATCGAATATTTGTCTTGGTCTAAAGGTCTTGAAGCTCTCATTTTGTCTTGGTTCTATAAGAAGAACAGCATGTTAATTTGGTTTTCCCCTAGGAGAGGGGGTTTCCCTAGTTGAGATCCTACATACTATGTTCTATTGTTGTTGCGATCTTCATGTTCTTTATGGTTTGATAGTTTCTTGATGAAAATAAGACATAAGAAGACAATATGATTAAAAATTATCCCAAGTTCTTATCAATGTAACAAAATATTTTATGACTTTTAATTTTCTAACGTAGAGAAGTGGAAGAGAGAGAGAGGGAGACACAAAAACGAGGGGAGAGCGAGAAGGAGAGGGATTGAGATAATGAAAGAGCTAGAGGGAAGAGGGAGAGAGCAGGTGATGGGGGGGAGAGATAGAGAGGTGTGGGAGAGAAAGGGAGGGAGAGGAAGGAAGAGAAGACTCAAAAGAGAGAAGGGAGGAGAGATGGAGTTTGAGGGGGAGAGAGAGGGAGGGAAAAAGAATGACGTAGAGAGAGAAAGGTGGAAAGAGAGAGGGAGTGACAAGGGAAAGATGGAAAGAGTGTGTGGGAGAGAGGAGGAAAGGGAGAGAAAAGGAGAGAGAAAGAGAGAAGGCGAGATAAAGAACTGTATATGTAGTTTGTAATATAAAAATAACTTGCATTTTTGTTTGAGATGATAATGTTAATGTCAATTTTGTCTAGATAGAAATAAACTATTAGAGGTGAGAAAAAATATGTAACATAAGAGGAAGAAAAGTACTATATCGAGACAAATGATTTATAAGAAAAAAATAGTAACAAAGGGAGGTGTGACACATGAACATATTTTACACGAGATAAGACCTAAGAAACCTTGTTCAGAGGGATTCCTAGTTGGAAGGTGAGTCTCTAGCTATTCTCTTTCCCTAATAACAAAATGGTTGTGAGTACAAAGAATTATGGCTTGTGGTCAATGGGCTACTATAGTGCACAAATCATCTCCGTGTTCTCTATATCCTATGCCTCTTGGCTAATTTTGTGCATCCATGGAACACATGCACTCTAAATAATGGAACCCATTTTCCTTCGAGTCGCCTGATTATACTACAACCTGATAGCCTATTAGTGGCGAGGTTTGACTACCTCATATATTAATGAGAGTTACAATATATACTTTTCTAGGATCTGGTTCACTGTAATAATGTGGCTAGTCCATTTTTCATGAATAAGGGGGGATTACATAGGATGCTCTCAAATTATCGTGGTGAAAATAGGAATGTCAAATTCTGAGTGACATAATTTTCACATACAAACTCTGATTGACGAAAGTCATTCACAGTTAGAAACGTATTTGTGTGTACAATAGGAAAACTATGTATGATGTAGAGGAAACAAAGATTCTACCTTAAAACAAATTCATTTAATGCCTCAAAATTGTTTGATAATGTTTTAGACCCCAATTTGACAAACTGGGTCCTATGAGTAAAAAGGGTCTCATGAGTTAATTCTTCTAACTTTTTCATTCTGAAACCATCGAGATGGAGAAAAAAATATAGTGATCAAATCCATATCATAAATTACGGGTATTAGAATCCCTTTCCTTTTAAATGCGATATCTCCTTTTTCTTAGTAGACCTTGGCTTGCATTGTTTTGTCTTATGACTAAATTGATAATGACACAAATTTTATTTTCTCATAACTTTATCCATTCTTTTTTGGTTGTAAAATTCAATTTGATTCTATTATAAGGAGGGTAAGAATTAGAGTTATTTTTTCTCCTTTTCATTTGCTCCCAAAAGGTAGGGTACATACATCAACAACCTTAAAAATGTGGTGGTGGTGACATCTATATTCATACTTCCTAGTTTCAAATCATGAAACTAATTGGCTCTATTATAAATGTATCTTTCACGTAAATATTTTTTCTCAAATATCTCCTTAAGATGTTTCCATGTTGTTTCATTTTTATTAATTACATTAGAAATTTTGGTATTCTCCCACCAAATATTGGATTCACCATTTAATTGGTATGTAGTAAACCTAGCTTTTCGGTTGTTATAATATTGATAAAGATAAAAATAGTTTCCTGTGTTACTCAACCATGTGTTTTTTTCTTTTTAGAATCTCTTTCAAAAATCGATGGCATAAATTTCTTAAATTCCCCTTATATCCCTTATATTTCTTCTACATTGTTCTTTTTTCTCAAAGTGTTTTTTCATTTTGTTCACTATTGTCTAATGATTTAGTGGTCACATTTATTATGTTAGTTTAATTTGATAATTCATTTCCTAGATTAGGTGGACCATTTATTTTTAAATCTTCCTTTCGTTCCTTTGGAATCCTTTCCTTAATATTATAGTTCTACCCATTATTTCTCATTGTTTTTTTATCATTATACCCTTTTAGCATTGTTGAATTCATCCTCTACTGCTCTTCTTACATTTTATATTACTCTACCTACATCCTCAATAGCTGTTCGTTATTTGTTCTATGCTTATCTATTTCTGGTTTGCATCCTTTTGATGGTTTCTTAAAGGAATTACTACATATCTTGGATATCTTTATTCCTAGAGATTAGTATTTCAATAGATATCCCTTTTCATGATTCTTTACCTCGATGATGTTCACTCCCTTCACGGCTTCACTACAAAGCCTCTCTTTCTCCCTCCTCAACCATTTAACATGTAAGAGTTCTAATAAAACTTATTAGTTATTATATTTTTATTTTATGCCCATGTAGATCCAAGTGTTGTAAACCAGTTGTTTGATACCATTTTTGATACCTCTCTTAATAACTCCTAATTGTTTTTTCTGGTTTTAACACAAGATATAACTTAGGTAATGAGTTGTCCTCATCTAAGTTTATTATTGGCTATAGGTTGACTTTTATTACCTTATAAATTTTGATAAAAATATTCACTCTACCATGTTATTTGGTCACTCATTGAGATGCAATGGGGAAGATTATATGTTAACCCCACCCTCATACTATATCGGGACAGATGATTTACAAAAAAAAAAAGTAACAAAGGGAGGTGTGACACATGAACATATTTGACACGAGATAAGACCTAAGAAACCTTCTTGAGAGGAAAACCTAGTTGGAAGGTGAGTCTCCCCTATTCTCTTTCCCTAATAACAAAATGATTGTGAGTACAAAGAATTATGGCTTGTGGTCGATGGGCTACTATAGTGCACAAATCATCTCAGTGTTCTCTATCTCCTATGCCTCTTGGCTGATTTTGTGCATCCATGGAAGAAATGCACTCTAAATAATGGAACCCCTTTTCTTTCAAGTCGCCCGGTTATACTACAACCCGATAGCCTATTAGTGGCTAGGTTTGACTACCTCATCTATTAACGAGAGTTACAATATATACCTTTCTAGGATCTAGTTCACTGTAATAATGTGGCTAGTCCATTTTTCATGAGTAAGGGGGGAATACATAGGATGCTCTGAAATTATCGTGGTGAAAATAGGAATGCCGAATTCTGAGTGAAGTAATTTTCACATATGAACTCTGATCTATGAAAAGGTAATTGTGTGTAGAATAGGAAAACAATGTATGATGCTGAGGAAACAAATATTTTACATTAAAAAAATTTCATTTAATGCCTCAAAATTGTTCGATAATATTTTAGACCGCAATTTCAAAAACTAGGTCCTACGAGTAAAAAGGGTCTCATGAGTTAATTCTTCTAATTTTTTCATTCTAAAAGCATCGAGATGGAGAAAAAAATTATAGTGATCAAATCCATATCATAAATTACGGGTATTAGAATCCCTTTCCTTTGAAATGCTAATGGCAGAAGTTTCCTCAGACACATAATTTTACTAATAAAAAAAATAATTACATAATTGATTTTGCAAGAGTTTACACTTGAACGACAAAACACTCTTGCAATGAGCTATATATAAGCTCCATGTCCTAACTGCCTCTAATTATGGATAACTTATTAAATAACAAGTGTCCATTTACATTAAATGCCATTCAAACCAACTAGCTAACTAATCTCCTAAAATACAGCCTAAGATACAACATATTTGGAGAGTCATATCTTGTTACAACAATATACTAATTTCTAATTGTCTCCATTAAATAATTAATCATACAGTATAATAATGATTAATTTAATTTCTTAAATTAATAATTATTTTATTTCAATTTTATAACCTATGATAATAAATTATTTCTGGATCATCTAACATTCCCCCCATATGATCCAAAGATACATTACAACATATAACAAGTTCATCACTGAACTTAGTAAATTTTATTCTGCCAAGCGGTTTCATGAAAATGTCGGAGATCTGATCTTCGGAAGGACAATAAACTGGCTTGAGGACATCTTTGGCAATGAGAGATCTGATATGATGATACTTGGTGTCCACATGCTTTGTCTTTGAATGAAAAACTGGGTTCTTGGCAAGTTTGATGGCTGACTGGCTGTCAATGAATAACGATGTAGCTTCTGCCTGAGGAATACCCAAGTCCTGCAAAATTCGGCACAACCAAACAATTTCACATGCTGTTTCCCATGCTGAAATGTACTCTGCTTCTGCTAAAGAAGTGGCCACTGTAGCTTGTTTCTTACAACTCCAAGATACTGCTGCTGACCCCATGTTCATTAAATAACCTGATGTTGATGCTTGATCATCAATACTCCTAGAAAAGTCGACATCAGAATATCCACCAAGTAAAAAAAATTTAGTCTTTGTGTAAAGAAGACCAAAATCTTTTGTTCCTTGGATATATCGAAGAACTCTTTTGGCTGCATTCCAGTGGCTGTCTCGTGGTTCCTGCATAAAGCGTGAAAGAATACTAACTGCATAAGATAGATCAGGACGAGTATTTGTCAAATAAATCAAGCTGCCAATCAACTGTCTGTAAGTAGTACTGTTCACCTTTCCCCCCCTTCAAATTTTGAAAGTTTCAAGTTTTGCTCCATGGGGGTAAGAACGGGCTTGCAATCCTGCATGCCAAAATGTTGAAGAACCTCTGCTGCATACTTACTCTGAGAAACGAAAATATGATGTGGACGTTGGAAGACTTCAACTCCAAGATAGTAGTGAAGTAATCCCAAATCTGTCATCTTAAAACCTTCTTGTAACTCCCTTTTCACCTGTACAATATGATCATCATGGTTGCCAGTAATGATCAAATCATCTACATACATAACAAGAATTACCAGATATTTTCCCTATTGTCGCACATACAAAGTATCATCAGATTCACTTCGTTGAAAACCAACTTTCTTAAGGTATTCATCCATCTTTGCATACCAAGCTCGGGGAGCTTGTTTTAATCCATATAAAGCCTTGATCAATTTGTTGACTTTATGTTCTTGTCCTTCAACTTCAAAACTTGGTGGTTGGGTCATATACACTTCCTCCTATAAATCCCCGTTGAGAAAAGCACTTTTCACATCCATTTGATAAACTTTCCATCCTTTTTGAGCGACCAATGCAAGTGTTAATCAGATGGTGTTCCATTTAGCTATAGGAGCAAAAGTTTCCTCATAATCAATGCCTTCCTGCTGCGCAAAACCTTTTGTGATGATCGAGCTTTATGATGATGATGATGATGATGGTTAACGTCCACTGAGACAAAATTGGTCTATCGGACGTACAATTTTCTTAATTTTTACTTGTCTGGCTCCTCGTCTTTCTTGGCGAGATTAGTGTTGTAGCTTTCTTTCTTTTCTCTACGGTCTTCCAACTTCCTTTGTCTTGCAGCTCCTTCATCTCTTCTGGTTCTTGGGACATTGGTGTCTTAGCTTCGCGATCTATAGTCGGAGAAGTTTGGTTTAGGAGATCTGCTTTGCTGTTGAATGGAGATTTATTTTCTACGGTATTCAAATCCTCATAACTATTGATTTGTTGGGGCAGGCTTTCTCCTTGCTTGCTTTGAGAGTTGTTTCCTTCTTCCTTGATTTCTTGTGACTCAGAGTTTTCTCTAGAATATTCTTCTTTGATGACAGTGTAGTGTTCTTTTTGTGCTCCTTCCCACCATGAAGATCTGTGGTGGTTTTTCCCTTTTGCTTATACTTAATTATGTAAACCCATTTGTAGCCTATGGGTTTAACATTTGCTGGACAATCAACAAGTTTCCAAGTGTTGTTATCAATGACTGCTTGATATTCTTCAACCATAGCCTATTGCCATTCTTTATGTTTTACTGCTTCTTTGTATGTGGAAGGTTCAGTAAAATCATTTGCTGTCAAGGCAAAATTACCTTCACTTCTATGTGCCCTTCTAGTGCCAGTTTTATTCTGTTCATCATGCTTTGCATCTTTCAAAAGTTGAACTGCCCATTTCAGAAGTTGGTGCTCACTTGTTTGTGCTTCTGTAAAGTCCCCATCGTTGTAAAGAGGATTAATATAAATTGATGTTCGTCGTTCAGGTGAAGAATGTGGAGAATCACTGTCAGAAGAACTGCTGCTGCTTGGAGATGCGGATGAACTGCTAGAAGACCGAGATGATGTTATTGATGTAGATGGACTAGATGACTCATCTTCAGAGGAAGGAAAATCAAGTTCATACCAATTTGGTGAAGTTGGTTGACTTTTCATTTTTCCATTTCTTTTACTTCCCTTAGTTTCTAACTTGTGAAGAAGATTTTCAATTTCTTCAGCACTTTTTCTCTCATTTTCATCAAAAACGACATCCATTCTTACAATGAATTTTCCATTGGTCAAAAGACGGTACCCTTTCTTCTCATCAGAATAGCCAATCATAGTGCATTTTAAACTTCGTCAGTCAAGCTTAGTTCGTTTTTCTTTCGGAACTAAGGCATAACAAACTGACCCAAAAAATCTAAGATGTTTAACTCAAGGTTTGAAACCAAACCAAGCTTCATAAGGTGTGATTCCGTCTAAAGAAGTAGTTGGAGATCTTTTTCTTAAGTAGACAGCTGTATGAATTGCTTCCGCCCAATATGTTGGACTTAACCTCTTGAAAGTTAACATGGATCTCGCCATTCCTAACAAAGTACAATTTATTCTTTCGACTACTCCATTTTGCTGTGGAGTGTAAACATTAGTAAGATGTCGCCTTATGCCACTTTCACTGCAATAATTTTTGAATTCATTCGAAGTGAATTCTCCCCCATTATCTGTCCTGAGAGTACCTATCTTTTCTTTGACTTCATTTTCAACAAGTTGGCAAAAAATTTTAAACTTATCAAATGCTTCTGACTTGTTCTTCAAGAAGTAAACCCAAGTCATTCTGTTGAAATAATCAATGAATAGTAAGAAATATTTGCAACCACCAAATGAAGTTTGTAGTGGACCACAAACATCACTATGAACTAGTTGTAGCCGCTTGTTTGCACGCCATGAACTTGTTGGAAAAATTTCTCGATTTTGTTTGCCATAAATGCAAGCTTCACATTTTGCATTTTCCTTTTTGAATGTGGGATGTCCTTTAACCATTCCTTGTTTTTGCAATTGAGAAAGACTCTCAAAATTCAAATGTCCATATGTTACATGCCATAGTCTTATAGGTGAAATACCTGTAGCGACTGCTCCTGCAGAATCATAATGCCTTGGAATAATTGTCCCTTTCATCCGTAACAGTTTTCCATCTTCATAACCTGTCATCACTATTTTCAAGTTCTATTTCACTGAATTAATCTTCACTAAACCATCTTCCATAATCACCTGATGTCCTTCTTGTCGAATCGTGACTAAAGAGAGAAAATTTTTCTTGAAACTGGGTACATACCATACATTGGAAATCATTTTTTCTCCAATACCCGTGAGAAAAACTTTTACTACTCCTTTTCCATAAGGAGTATGTTTTGTATCATCAACAAGAAAAATGGAATTAAGTTGGAAATCTTGAAAATTCCAGAAAAAATCACGTCGACAAGTCATGTGCTGAGTTGCCCCGAAATCCAAGATCCAGGCATATTCGTAGTCACTTCTAAGATGGGATGAAATTTGTGATGCTGGTGAGGAAGTAAAAACATATTCTGAGTTATCTTCATCCTGATCATTTGCAAATTGTGTTGAATGCTGCTGAAACTTGGGAATTTTATTAAGTGATGTTCGACAATCTTCAGCATAATGGCCAACTTTGTTACATCTTCGACACACAATTTGACTTAAGTCTCTTCCTCTTCCTGAAGATTGTCCTCTGCCTCTACTTTGACTTCTATTTTGAGATCGTCCTCTACCTTGATTATTATATCCTTGTTCTTGAAAATTGCCTCTTCCTTGGTTGTTTCCTCTACCTTGAAAATTATTTCTTCCTCCTCTGTTAAAATTGTTTCCTTTGTTTTGGATTCGTCCTCTATTATGTGCTGCTTGATTATGATTCCCTCTGCCTCTTCCTCGAGAACTGTCTACTAATGACTTACTATTGCTGGCCTCTATGAGAAAAAAATCTTCACCTACTTTCTTCTTCTTCCCAAAAGTTTTATCATGTTGTGTCAACATTTCACATAGTTCATCAAAATTTAGTTTCTCTAACTTCCCAGTTACATGTAGAGTCTGCAAAAAATGTGTATAGGAAGAAGGAAGCCCAGAAAATACAATTGTGACCATAAAGCTATCATCAATTGCGGGAAAACCAACATTAATAATTTCTTGCCTGATATTCTTAAGTCTTGAGATATATTCAAGAACATCATCACCTTCAGTTAATTTTTGTTGCAACAATTTTAATTGTAGATCGACTTTCTTTGATTCTGGCTGAGTATCAAAGAAGTATTTAAAAGTTTTCAAGGCAGACCATGCATCTGTAGCATTTTCTATATGGACATACATTTCATCATTCACAGAAGATTTAATAAGAGCTAAGGCTTTAGCATTCTTGCTTTCCCATTTTGCTAGTTTATCTGCATCTGTGGGTTTATTCAGCTTAACATCTCCATCACATATACCCTACCATAATTCATTGTAAATGAGAGTGCTTTCGATGAGTCGATGCCATGTTTTATATGATTTTGTGCCTTCAAGTTTGTCGGAATCAGAAAATAAATTAATCAACTTAGACATTTTAGCATTGAAGCATCGCACCAAGAATCAGAACAAAAATGACAAGATAGTCAACACAACACACCACGCAAAAAACAACACAATCTATCAGAGCTTGGCCTTGATCCTCGAATAGTCGTCAAAACAGGAGAAAATTGACTGAGCTTTACACTTGGCTCTGGTCAATTTCTCAAATTTTTACAAGGTAACTTTCAGAATTTGAGTTTTTACAATGGTGCTTTTGCACAATATGGTAAAAAATAAATTACCCCCCTCCAAAGTAAAATTACTTTGAGTTACAATTCCAGGCTTATTAGAACCAGGTCTATCTCCCAAGAAACAAATTAAAACAAAACTCCTTATTGCTCCAAAAATTACAAATCACCTTATTGCTCCATCAACCATAAATTCCCAAAATTAAAAAATCACCATATTTCTACACACTACAATAATCCTTATTTTTCCAAAAAGAAAAGAAATAAAACGCCATTTGCTTGCTTATTATGGAGCACAAATATGTTAAGGATTTGTGTGTGCCTACTTCTGACCTTACGCAACCATACAAGAAGTTTTCTGATCTTACTAAACGATATAAGAAGCTCTGTTTTCACAGCCTATAACTGGGCAAAAGCAGGAAAAAAATTTATTGAAACTGCTATATTATCTCGATATGTTGAAAACCGCTGTCTAATCTCAGTCTGTTGAAGCCAACCTCGCATACTTCACACAAATTTGCTAGGGTACTCAACAACAGTGGTGTATTTTACATCTGGGTACGACTGACTAGCTTCAACGCCATGAGGGCCAATTTCAAAATTCGTTTGATCACCTTTCACAAAAATAGAGTGACTGATTGCCATGTCAATATTACCTGCGAAGGGTGTTTCTGCGATTAATGTCAGGACCTGCTCGTCATGGATGTAGACCTTCTCCAGAGTCTTGTCAATCTTCTTCTCCGATAGACTCACAACCTCATTGCACGACAGAGTATTGGTAGGAAGCCGTAAGTATAAGGAATGCCCTCGGCCTCGATTCCCTGACGGACTTTGGCTTTCAGCTCGAACACACTTTTCGCAAGCTCTACTGTATGGGAGTTGTCAACATCATTGCCGAAATCAGATGGCAGAAAGAAGAGTAGCGCTATTAGAATTCAAATGAAAAAATATCGTGAACCAATTTGCCTCAACACATTTGAAATCAGATCAATTTCTTTGTCACAAGCCGATCGCGCAACGTGACGATTCAAATTATATTTAAATATAAAAATTTCAATGTGCGGGGAAATCTTAACAGTCCTGCGGGGGAAATCTCATCGGTGCTTTGAGACTCAGAAGAAGCATATTTGCTTCAAACACAAACATCACCTTCCATTCGTCAATAATGGCAGAAGCCTCTTGATGGTTTTGATTTCTTTAATAGCCTTGGTGCAGAAGTTGAAGCCGAGAAAATAATAGAAATTTAAGACCCAACAATTTTGATTATAACTCAAAAAATTGATTTTCAGATCTCAAAATCTAAAATCAATAAAATAATAAAATTTCTTCTCTTATAAACAAAAATTTGACAAATTTCTTACCCAACATTCATTGAATAATTCAATGGAGTTTTCCAAAACTTTGTACAGCTGGAATCTCCTTCTCACATCCACTGCAGCATTACTGGAGCTCTGATACCACAATAATGGCAGAAGTGTCCTTAGACACATAATTTTATTAATCAGAAAAAATAATTACATAATTGATTTTGCAAGAGTTTACACCCGAACAACCAAACACTCTTGCAATGAGCTATTTATAAGCTCCATGTCCTAACTACCTCTAATTATGGATCACTTATTAAATAACAAGTGTCCATTTACATTAAATGCTATTCAAACCAACTAGCTAACTAATCTCCTAAAATAGAGCCTAAGATACGACACATTTGGAGAGTCATATCTTGTTACAACAATATACTAATTCTAATTGTCTCCATTAAAATTAACCATTCTAGAATAATAATTATTAATTTAATTTCTTAAATTAATAATTATTTTATTTCAATTTTATAACCTATGATAATAAATTATTTTTGGATCATCTAACAAATGCGATATATCATTTTTCTTAGTAGACCTTGGCTTGCATTGTTTTCTCTTGTGACTAAATTGCTAATGACACAAATTTTATTTTCTCATAACTTTATCCATCCTTTGTTGGTTGTAAAATTCAATTTGATTCTATTATAAGGAGGGTAAGAATTGGAATTATTTGTTCTCCTTTTCATTTTCTCCCGAAAGGTAGGGTACATACATCAACAACCTTAAAAATTTGGTGGTGGTGACATCTATATTCATACTTCCTAGTTTCAAATCATGAAACGCCTTGGCTCTATTATCAATGTATCTTTCACGTAAATATTTTTTCTCAAATATCTCCTTAAGATGTTTCCATGTTGCTTCATTTTTATTAATTACATTAGAAATTTTGGTATTCTCCCACCAAATATTGGATTCACCATTTAATTGGTATGTAATAAACCTAGCTTTTGGGTTGTTATAATATTGATAAAGACAAAAATATTTTCCTGTGTTACTCAACCATGCGTTGTTTTCTTTTTAAAATCTCTTTCAAAAATCGATGGCATAAATTTCTTAAATTCCCCTTATATCCCTTATATTTTTTCTACATTGTTCTTTTTTCTCAAAGTGTTTTTTCATTGTGTTCACTATTGTCTAATGATTTAGTGGTCACATTTATTATGTCAGTTTAATTTGATAATTCATTTCCTAGATTAGGTGGACCATTTATTTTTAAATATTCCTTTCGTTCCTTTGGAATCCTTTCCTTAATATTATAGTTCTACCCATTATTTCTCATTGTTTTTTTTTATCATTATACCTTTTTAACATTGTTGAATTCACCCTCTATTGCTTTTCTTACATTTTATATTACTCTACCTACATCCTCAATAGATTTTTGTTATCTGTTCTATGCTTATCTATTTCTGGTTTGCATCCTTTTGATAGTTTCTTAAAGGAATTACTACATATCTTGATACAAACTAAGGAGGGGATGTATGTCATCCCATGGACATACTTCCCAAATAATTTCCCTCAGTATGATGATGAGATGATGATAACTTCCTTCCCTTGCTTTGGTTTTGAACCATCTCCTTGCATTGCTTCTATTTTCACTTATTGTGAATGCACTGATTTTCAACTATCTCTAGTTTATATGGTTATTGGGTCTCCGTAAGACATTTTTTGTTTGTAATGAAATACCTCGAATATGGTTTTACTTTTCCATTGTGCCTAAAACTCTAGGAATGCATAAAAATTGTTTTTGTTTTTTTTTTTTTTAATTTTTTTTTTTTTGCTTTTGGAGTGAATAGTTACATACTAGGTTTATCCTTGTAGCCTCTTTTCTTAGTTATCGACACAACATACCTCATAGGTCATCCCACCTTTCCTAATAATTTCATGCTTCTAGGTTGTAACTTTCCCTTTACTTGCTGTGCTCAAAGATTTATTCTGATTCTTGGAGTTTGCATGGTCTAAATAGGTTCTTGTAGGAAACATCGTAGGTTTTACATTTATCCTTATTTTCCATTCATGAATGTTATTACCATTATTTCCCTTGTTTTATGATATTCAAGAAACAACATTGAGTTTATCCCTATGTTGTAGTTTTGGCATATACTCTTCTCAATACGTCTGTCACTTATATCTATAATTTAATCTAATACCGCACATTTGCGTTAACTCAAGGAGGATGTGAAGTTCTTCCATATGTAATATTCTGGGCCTAGCATATTCTTTCCATATAAGAAATGAAGGAAGATTTAGAGGTCTATCGACATTCAAGTGGTTTTCCTTTGGGCCTGTCTAGGTATTTCCTAATATGCAAGACATAAATCTAATTTCTTTTTACAGTGTATATTTTTTTTAACCCTTCCTATCAACCATTCAAATGCCCATCAATCTAGTGAACAACCATTTAGCTTTAAAAGTTATCCATATTTCTATTAACCTTGAAATCATGTAGACAGTAAGATTGATATGACATTGTTGGGTGGGATAATAACCTTCTTTTAAAGGTTATAATGATTGGTAGTAAAGCCTACAAGATATTCATTTCTATCAAATTTCTTAAAAAGGCACTACCATCCTAAGCAACCTTATTTTATGAACTTGTGCATGATTTAATATACCTTACATGTAACATCAGTAGTAATGAATTGAAATCACTACTTGAACACATGCATTAAGGAATGGATGAACGAACAACCATATGGATAATATAAATTTCTGGGGGATGTTCCACCTGTCTGTAGTAGATTGATAAGACAAATCTCTTTACCAACACATTAGCCTTGGGTTGTGATTTTATAGAGATGAGTTCCTCAAGCCTATTTTAGCTTTGTGGATTTTCACTTTCAAGTATTAGATTGTGGTATTTACAGATCAAGATCAACCTTTCACTTATTCTCTCACAACATGAGACTCCTCTCTCTTCCTCGGGTACTTATAAATTCATCGTTGATCCTTCATACCCTCATAACATGTGGAAAATCTTCCACTAACAACTATTTATTTCCTAGGACTTGTTCCACCATGAAGCCATATCCGCTTTGTCCTACA
>APFE030654400.1:9871-24915 GCA_000404065.3 Pinus taeda
TGGCTAAAAAAAGTGTTGCTTTTTGTATCCTCATAATGTGTTGTCAATTCTTCCATAAAAATTGCCCAAGTGATAATTCGTTTACGAGAGCAAAGCCATTGATACCATACAAACTAATTTGGTTCCAAATATAAAGTTGCAATACGTACCTTTTGTGTGTTTTGCACATTATTGAGATCGAAAAATTGCTCCATCTGTAATATCCATGTTGCGTGATCCTTGCCATCAAACTTCCTCATATCGATTTTTGGAATATTGTGGGTCTTCGATCCCACATTAGAGTCTATGATATCATGATTAACATTTCTTTTGTTCGCATCATGAGTTTCCTTTACTACCTTTTCACCATTAGTAAGTGTTTCTTGTAGAAAATTTGTCAAATTTGTCTTCAAATCTGCCATGTCTCTCTTCAAATCTGTCTTCAAATCTATCTTCAAATCATCCATCTTAGCTTCCACGCCCTTTATCTTAGATTCCATGCCATTTATCTTAGCTTCTGTTAGCTTTTGTGAGGCTGACATTTTTTGCACTTGGTCTTGTAATTTGGATATATCATGTAGCATTTCTTCCTCTTCTTCATGAGTCATGCTAGAGCTTTCAGGTTCCTTACTAGGTGTTTGCATTTTCTTTCCTCGGGGCATAATTTACCGATAATAATGCTCTACTAGCCCTTTGAATTCCTTCAAAATAAATTTTCAAACCAATCTTAAGCAAAAATTTAAAAAATCTACACACCCTTTTTTTCTTTGTAGGAGCTCGATATTGCATCTGATGTATCTCTGTACTTTCAGAACATCCAGTTTTGAAATTGCGACCTGTGGTAGCCCTCTATGTCCTATTTCCAATGCCACCAGTCTGACCCCAGTTGGATTCTCCAATGAAGAGTTATGCCAAATCTCCCCCAGTGACCTGATTATAGACCTTTTCAAAAGAGCGAACTTGTATGAAGTGCCACGTGTCACTATTTTTACCTCTGGCTCTAAAAAATATCTAGAAGAAACTACAATCAGTCCTCTTTTTGTACCTTTTGGAAAAATTTCAATCCGATGCTCAGAGAGAAAGTTATGACTATTTTCCCCAGGTCACCTGTTTAGAATGTAATTCAGGAGTTTGCAAAAAGACCAACTTCCTCAAATCATATCTCCGCAAATATAGTGCGAAAAGCTCTAAAATTTGGACCCGAGTGGCAGCGCAATGGCTTCTCAAATGGGTTTTTTTTCTGACTTCTGAAACATCGCAGAAAAAAATCTATAGCGAAAATACCACGGTGACCTATTTGGAGCAGCGAAACCCTATAACTTGGCTCTGATACCAAATGTTATGAAACCAACTCAAGGAATGCTAGAAAAGATAAATCAACGCCTTATAATTCAGCCTCTTCGAGGGGGAAACCTCCTTTAAATTACATAAATCAACAATTCTTGGATGATACAAATGACAAAACCTCCTTTCTATATATAGGAGTCTAAGGAGTCACAATATAACCCAGCTGACCTAACAATAATAATATAAAGCCACAAAAATAACAATAGAGGGATTCTATGGGGCACAGTAATAAAAATATGGGGGTGTTATGCAGCAATTTGTCACCATTGGTCACCGTCCTTGTTACCCCTGCTTTCGCACACTGGAGGACACATATATGGACCTGTGACTAGTGAGACAACTTAAAAAAACTTGCATTGGATTCTCCTAAGTATGAACTTCAAAATCCCTGAAGACACCTTTTGAAGAATAGCCCTAAAAAATGCCCTTCTTCCATTAGCGCGGGTCCACAGTGTCTAACCCGCGCCAATGGCTCAGTTCCTCCAAAGAGGTCGCGCCCATGGATGCTCTGTCACAGAACAAAGCCCGCGCCACCCAAAATTGGTCATGATTTTTGGCCAGCGCGCACTGAAGTGTTTTTTCCTCCATTGCTCATGCAGTTCTCTGGGGAAAAATCCCATGGAAGTGGTTGAGTGTCGTCTTTTTCATCCATGACAACCCAGTTCAAAGGCTATTCTCGGACAATGCCAAATCTTCAGTAGGTGTCCGGATACAATGCATACTTCCTCCTCCTCCATCTATAAATGACTGTCACCCTGTATTGAACCACTTAAGTTTTGGTGAGAGCCAAGGTGAGCTAAGATTATGCTGGATTGATAGTAAGAATTGAGAGCTATAGGGGAGTTATGCTGCCGAAATATTGAGAGAGGAAGTCACTTTGCAAGGCATGTTTAGCTGCTGACCCAGTAAGAGGAGGTTCGACGTCAGGCCTTTTTGGTTGTAATCCTTCTCTTCTTTTATTGAATAATGAACGACTATCATTATGGTTCCACTCACGTGTTTTCTGATGATATTTGAGTTATATCTTGTCTGACCGATATATAATTGCATGTACTGGATTTTACACTTGTGTTGGATTGTTCTTTGTTTGTGCAGGTGTCCGTATGTGGAGCGTAAGGATAGTGACCAGCCAAAGCTAAAGGACGGGAGCGACGTGTCTTCTACAACAAATAGCGTTGGATTCCAGGTAGATCATTCTGATCGATCTTTAAATTATGCAATTAGGAACCTGAGTGTAGCGTGTGTGATTGTTGCTAGACCCGTGTTGGGCTAGTGGGATCGCCTCTGTCCGCAGAGGGGATTTACCAGTTCAACAATTTGGCGACTCCACTGGGGAATTTGCTTGTTGATTGTTTTTGTATTGTTTGATTTATAAATTGTGGACGGAGTCTGAAGAGCAGCCAGGTAGCCTTCGAAACACTTCTGCTATGCAGAAGTGAAGTAGATCAACGCCACTTCAGTCGATCTCCGGTTCAGTTTATAAACTGGACAATCTCAATCTTGCCTTGCATGTCATTTTTCCCTCGTTTATTTGTCTGAATGATTTTCTTGGTTAGAGTTCTTGCTATTTTCTTACTTGCTGGCTCTATCTAGATACTAGAAGCCAAGCCTGGGACCATCCGTTCTGTCTTTTTGCCTGGCAAACTCTGCCAGCACGTTTTTTCTTTGAACAGTCGCGCTAGTTGGCGAGCGTTGCTCTGAGACAACTCGCGCCAAGCGCGAGTTGCAGAATTACAGTCGCGCCGCACTGGTTAAATTTTTTAATTAAGCTTGTTTTCCAGTCTCTTAAGCTTGGGTCTGTGTCTTTTCGCTCTTTTTATACCTCTTGGAAGTCTGTTGGACTGTTCTTTGGCTGGTGGTTTTTTCCATCCTTTAGTTTTTCGCCTTTGTCCATCGATTTTACATCTCGGCCTTTGTGGCTTTGTTATCGAGCCTTCTGTTGGATTTATGATTTACAGATCCAATCATTTCACTAATTGATTTCCACATTCTTCTGGTGGCTGTATCAGTTTTACATTTCATGCTGCAAGTGTCTCACTTTTAGCTTGCTTGTTTTTACCTGACTTCATTGGGACTTAGATTACATAGTTCTTTGAAGATCTTGGTTTTTTCTTTACTTTGCTAGGTTATTGTTCATGTTTCAGATCTGGTTATAGATTCTTTGGAATGAATTATCTGGTTGTGAATATCTCTTGAAATCCATTAAGTGCATTTTACCATTTTTAAAGAAAAGAAAAAGATTTTTTGCTTTTCATTAATTAGCATGTTATGTTAATTTTTGCTTTCAAAAAAGAAAAAGAAAATATTTTCCTTTCTTGTTGTTAGCTGCGTTAGGATTTTTGGGATCGTTTTGTTTGCGTGAACCTCTTAACTCTTCTGTAGCTAGAATTCATCCAAATGAAACGAATATAATTCTCGCATGTAGTTGCATTTAGGACATTTCAAGAGATCGCATACGGTAAGACCGGAAACTGAGACTTAATCAAAGATAAACCATAAAATGAATTCAATGAACCTAACAACGCATTGAAACTTAACGCTCACATTCTAGAGGTCTAGGTTAGAGACGTGTTCCGGCATCGTTAAGCCTGGTAGTTTATCGTTGAGTGGTTGGGTGATTCCTCCATGGTGAAACGATAGGTGCCAGTACGAACTGTGCTCCCATGTACCGTCGAGTATAAATTGGGAGACCCCTATAGGCTTGCAACCTTTGATCCATAGGAAGCCAAGTCTGCTGCCCTACAAACCGTAATGCACTGAACACAGCATTCGGGAAGATTGACTGCAGTACGGGAAGTCCTTGGTGATCTTCTGATCACTAAGGTGTATAAGCAGTTTTACGGATTGTTTGGCAAACCCTTTTACCTAGATTTCCAGAGTAGTCATCTTTTGATCCTTTTCAGACTGTCTAACAGAAAAGGTGTAAGTGAGCAGCTCGTCACTTCGTGCTCATTAAACAATCGAAGGAGACTAGAGTCATCTTTTCGTCCTTTTCTCGACTCTTTAAAGATGAAAAGGTCAAGTCAAGTGTCTTAAAAATTTATCTGGCCACAATCACATTACCCAGATAGATCTTGTGTACGCTAGCTTGAGTAGGATTTCATCTTAATATGGCAACCTTTCCAGGATTCATCAACCTAAGTTCCCCACGTGATGGGAATGCTGGTCGTTTCCCTTCTCCTGGAAATGTTGGTGCTCTTTATATGGCAACATTAACCCTTCCAGGGTTAACTGTCGGGTTACCAGTTTGGCTATTTTCAAACTCTGTGGTCCCTACTATGTCGGCTGATACTCCATCAGTCCCTCCACCTACTCAACGTCCTGTTGAACCGAAGGTGGACCCCACCCCTTCGACACCTACTTCAACATCTCCTTCTTCTGCTTCGCCTAGTGAAAGTCTCATTTTGAGTACCCAGGTGGCTAACAAGAAGAAGAAGAAGACAAAGAAGAAGAAGTCAAACAAGGGAACGGTTACAAACACAATAACAACTACAAGCACAACTGTTGTTCCACCATGGACAACGGAAGACGGACTCCTTCCCACTCCTCCGCACAAGGTTAAGTTTCCTTGCAGATTATGCAAGGAAAACCATCTTCTTCGTGATTGTCCTGGTATCCCCAAGATCTTAAGAATATGGTCTCGCGATCCAGCCCATCCCTCATCGTTCACTGACGCTCACGGCGATGCTACCTCCATAGTTGGGAATACTAAGGGAAAAGGGAAGATTCGATTCCCTTGCAAACTTTTTGAAGGCAATCATTTCCTTCACCTTTGCCCACTCATGGACAAAGCCTCCTCTGTGTTGGAAAGTCTTTCAGTTCCCTCACCCCAACTCCCTGCTGGATATCAGCGTCTTTTTGCAACTACATATTGTCCTTCTACTGACCACAAGGTTGGTTTACATACCTCTCTTGTTCAGTCTCCTCTTCCTGCACCTGTCTCCACCTAGCCTGTTCCCGATCAACCATTGGACGGCGATCGTGTCAGTTCGAGTTTACCACTAGTTGACCAACCCGTTCTAGACGACAGTCATAAACAGGTTCTTCATGTCTCATCAGATTCTCCTTAGTCTGACGACGATCCTCTTATCCTTGCTGACTCAGAGGGTCCTTCTTCGGCTCCGTTTGAGTTTGGGGGCAATCATACGATTCCCCCACCAAGAAATTCAGCTATCTCCTTTGATTGGAGTCACCTAACCACTTACCGCCTTCCATCCCATGTACCTTTCCAGATTACTGTGCATGCCTATGACACGGCCCTACCTGGCACCGTTTTGGATGAAGGCGCGTCGGTCAGTCTCATGCCGTATACTACTTGGCAAGCTCTCGGTTCCCCGCCACTTAGGTCGGCCATGCATACTCTGTTAGCTTTTGATGGAAGAGCATGTCCATCTCTAGGAGTCCTCCCACAGCTCCCTATTACTCTGGGAGGCAAAACCGTCTACATAGACGTAATGGTTATCCAAAGTGCTCTCGGTAACAATTTTCTCCTTGGTCGTGACTATATTTATGCCATGGGGGCTATCGTTTCTTCGCTTTTCCGGTGGTCTGCTTTCCACCAATGGAAGGATTGTCACTATTGACCAATATCGTTCTTAGCCCCCTGTGCCGTTGTCACCTCCTCCCGGTTCTCATCCGCCAGTTGTATCTGCTCCCCGTAGGTCACTATGTGAGTACCTCTCCCATGCCCTCTATCCAGCACTACCGACATCGTCAATTAGTGTTTTGGGGGATTGGATCCCATTTCCACGGCTTTTGATCCCCATCGGAGCGCCACTCCTGGAAGCCCCGACTTCCTCTTCATTATGATGAAACCGGGCGGAGCATAGTTTTCCATCTGTCAAGCTCCCTAAAAAATGAAACAAGGTGTCTCGAGGATAGTTTTAATCTTGTAGCAACCTCGTTAAAAAATGAAACATGATTGGTCGGAGCATGGTTCTTTCTCCTATGTCAAGCTCCTTAAAAAATGAAATTCGGCCCTTTTTGTGCATCAGACTTTCATTCCATCCCATGGTTTCCATTGTTGGCCAGAGGAGAGGCCGTCGAATACAAGGTCGAACATCATTCTCGAGGATAGTTTTGCTATTGTCTCAACCTCGTTAAAATAATGAAACTGTTTATCTACGAGGATAGTTCATAACCATTATGTCAACCTCGTTAAAACAATGAAACGTGTGTTCGTGTTTTTCAGACACATAACCATTTATTCAACCTTCAACCCATTTTCAATGGACTGAAGCTTGGGGGGCATATACCTCATATTGATACCTCGGATTGATACACGATGTTTGAGGGCATGCCCATTTCATTTCCCATCAAGCATAGTTTGCATGTATGCCACGTGCTTTTAAGCTTGTATAAAAATGAAATTTTGTATAAAGGATAAAATATATGCGTGTAAATACATTCCAATGGGTCGTTTGTTATGCAGTAGATACATTAGATTACATGTGTGTCGAACAGTCGCATAGCATATAAAACACATAGTCGCGTGAGAAAGACCCATCTAGGAATAAACATAAGCATATAAAAATACAAAAACACATGGTCACATTTTATGCAACTGATACATTTGCATAGCACAAGATCCATCCAAAAAATCGATATGTATATATATATATATATACGTGAGTCAAAGTCCCGCGCCCCGCGCGTTACAAAAAATAATACATGTCAAAAGTCTATACAGCCGCTGATAGTGTACTCCTCAAAAATGTGCAAAAATGAAACCTAGATGTCTAAGCACAGTTATGCTCGTGATAGCATGTCACTGCTCGTACCAAACGTCTCAACAGACGATGGACACGAGTAGACACTCCCACCGTATGCCTTTGGTAAGCTTTAGGCACATCTGCCAATCTGTCGTAGTCTGGGATACCTCGAGTGAGTGCCTCAAGGTTCTGCACAAGATCATCCTCACCCTCTATCTGAGGGTCTACTGCGGGTTGTGCTCTACGCACATTGTGGGGCACGTCAGCTGGTCGCTTTGCGCCAACATCTGTATACATATATAGATGCTGTTAGAAATAGACATGTATTAACAAAAAAAAAAAAATACATAAAAACATTAAAAAACACAGAGTTCTTACCCAGCTTCATCCAACCTCTCGTCCCAGGTAGAGGGGGAGGGAATCTCCGGTGAAATCCGTGCCCGCATAGGGCCAGTCCTCAACGACTATCATCTGATGTCGGAGCCAGATGAAGAACTCGGGCTTCCAGGACATCTGTTGGCCCCCTCCTCCTCTGGGCATAAGTTCCACCCACCGATGCAATCTCGGTTCCCTCAGCACTGGGTCTGCTACTATCCCTCCAAGTACCCGAAAAATCGGTAGCCTCTCTAGAAAGAAGGTCACTAGAATTGACCCATACCCAAACTATTTGTTTCCATCCCGCTTACACTTGGTAAGCTGTCGTTTGATATTGGTCGTCACTGCTGAAGCCCAATCAAACAATGTCGGGTTGAGACACTCGGCGGCCAACAGCAAGTGATTCTTGCTGGCCTCGTGGGGTGCCTGTATACCTGCTACCCAGGTAATGGTAAACAAGATAATTCGCAGAACCAAGCTGGGAACCATGTTGATATCTATCTTCCTGCTGTTCACACCAAAACGTGCATTAGGACATATCCTATCCTTCACCTCCTCGATCTTCTCTGCAGAAGGTCGACTGCCTGTCAGAATAGGACACGCACCCTGTCGTGATAAACCAGTAATAAAATAGACATCGGAAACATCCAATTCCAATGTCTGGTCCTTCAGGCGGAACACCTGATCCTCTACATCCCAAGCGTCTACTATGAAGCGTAGTAGCTCAGGTTGTGCGCGAAGGTAGGAAGTATGGAAGAACTTCTTGAGCCCGCAGTCTCTCAATGCAGTCATACAATCATCATCCGCCAAAGCTAGGGCATCAACTTCGTTGTGCTCTCGTTCTTTCCATTCTAGCACCATTTTTGGCAAAATCCTGCAAACAAAGGACAAATTTCAATCATTAGATAAATATTGAGACACAATTTGAAAGAAAATTGCAAGTTTAATGGTCCAAATTGGCAAAAATTGAGATCGCACCATTGGCGCGACTGTTTCTAAAACAGTCGCGCTAATGGCGCGGCCTCTATGGAAAATTTCCGCCATTGGCGCGGTCCCGTGCCGGAAACCCGCGCCAATGGCGCGGACCTAAAAATTTTCAAATCCCCTTGCAGGGACCTAAAATATGGATGAAAACTAGAAAAAATGGAATGAAAATAAAGCTTAGGATGAGACCTCTTACCTGTTGCAGACGGCGGCTCGAACGGTGTCCTGGATCGGTCACAATCAGCAGGTGAACTTTGCACTAGAAACCCTCCAACAATGAACTCATAAGGTAAAAAGTGAAAAGTAAATTTGTTTTTTACTTTTTTACTATTTATAACACTATTTTAACCCAAAAATACATTAGAAGTGTTAATTTTAAGTATTTTTAGGGTATTTTCGTGTCGAAATAGGCTTTACGTTGTTGGTCGAATGATGACAGGGTCTGGTGCAGTTCAAACGAGCATCTTTTTAACTTTTTCAAGCTCGGTAAAACATAAGAAAATGTTACTTATGGTCCGCTTTCAGCTCTTTTCCTGACCTTTTAAAGCGGAAAAGATCGCCGAGTTGTCCCTCTTGGCTCGTTAAACGGTTATTAAGGGGCAGTCGTTTTAAGTTCTTTTATCGACTGTTAAAATATAAAAAGATTACCGGGTTTTTTTCATTTCAAACTCGTTAATGGTTACGAAACGACGTGATTTTGATCCCTTTTCTACTTTTTCAGGTCGAAATCACTACTCATGAAAAGTACTCCACGTCGTTTTGATCGGGCGGTTCTTTTGGGTATCATTTTACACTTTTTCGGACCCGAGAGACACAACTCTACGAAAAAGGACCTCTGGAGTTTTCTTTTCCGTGTCTTTTTCAAACTCTCTAAACATGAAAAAGACTTCGAGTTTTGCCTATGTCAGACTCGTGAAACCCCGACGACATTGGACTCGTCGTTATGACGAAACTTGAGCTTCTCCTCCCTAGGGCTCATTAAACTTTTACTAGGTTGGATTCGACCGAAGGTCAAACTTATACCACAAGCATATGCTATCCCCATCAAGCTTGTTAAAAATAATCGGGGTACTCACCAGAAATGGCGGGCGAAAAAGAAAAATTTTGGAACCGTAATTATCGTCGTGTCGGCAGTATGTCGCTCTTGAACATGGCACTTCTCTGCTTTCGTGTCAGGGTGGGGACATCTCATTTTGTTTTTTCACTTGCCTCCGTGGGTTTGGGTAATCCTATTTGACCTCTCATCTGCTCATTGCCTCGTCATCATGACCTCTGATCCATTGATGTCAAATACTGCCAACTCCACTATCGTGCCGCCAATATGTTCAAGAGAAGTTGACCTCTGAAAAGAAACAACCTCCCTCTGATATTTCACACAAAAAATATTGTCTCTTTCCGTCTCGTGTCGATGATGTGGGAAACATTATGGCCCACCTTCGATGAAGATCACTTCCTGTCGACTTCAGCTCATTATCCAAGAAAGTGACCCAGAGACTCCCTTCCGGTACCTTGGAGCCTGCATGCCTCAATGGCAGGTTCTTCGTGTTCGACGCGAGGTTTTCATCACTGGCCTCCGATCGGATGTCTCTACGGGTGTTCGACACCGGCTCATTTATTCACACGCCGTGGATTGTACCTATAGTACCTTGAGGACCATCATCATTATTGGTGGCCCCTCTCGCGTCTGTTAACAGCTTTCATCATTGGCTGGTGATCAGACGATGTTCAAGCATGTTCGACTTCGACTCCTACATTCACATGTTTGGACTTGTACTTTGTTCGGGTTTGGATGGTGCGCAAGACCCTGGTTCTAGTCTGTTGTGGACCATGTTGCATTTTGTGGATCATTATTACATGACTCATTGATGGATGGCTGCGCCCATACCTGAGTCTTTTAGGATGGCTGCAACCATACCTCTTATCATCATGGTCTTTTCAGCTGGGTGGCTGCGTCCATACCACAGACCTCCTTCGTATGTCTTTTGGATGGCTGCGTCCATGCCTAGACTACATGTAATCGAAATATCAGTTGTATCTACATGCAGATTCTCGGCGGCAACTATATGTGTTCTTGTAAAGCATTTCACCCCTCTCTCTCTCGGGCCTCATGCTTTAGGGGGCATCTGTTACACAGTAATTTGTCACCATTGGTCACCGTTCCTGTTACCCTTGTTGTCGTACATTGGAGGATACATTCCGGGACCTGTGAGCAGTGACATAGCCTAAAAACACTTGCATTATGTTCCCCTGAGTATGTACTTCATGTTCCCTGAAAACACCTTCTGCAAATTTTCCCTGAAAAGTGCCCTTTTTCCATTGGCGCAGGTACACAATGTCTTATCCGCGCCAATCACTGAGATCCTCAAAAAGGGGCGCGCCCATTGGCGCTCTGTCCTAGAACAACACTCGCGCCAACTAAGTTTGGTAATGATTTTTGGCAAACATGCACCCATATGTTTTTTCCTTTCAGATCATGAAGTCTTTTGAGGGAAAAAATCCATCTGATATAGGTCGAGAGTCATCATCCATCCTTGACATCTATCCTCAATAGCTTTTCGGAGATAATGTCGATACACAATGGGCGTCCTGGTGCATTGAATCTTCCTCCCTTCTCCATTTATAAAAGTCTGTCCTCATGCATTAGACAAAGGAGTTCTGGGGTAATGCTAGTTGTGATTATGCTTGTCTGGAGTGATAGTAAGAGTCTTGAAGCATAGGGAGGTTATGCTGCCAGAATCCTGAGAGAGAGAAGGTATATTGCAAGGCATACATAGTTGCTCGCCCAGCCAGAGAATAGGTTCAACGTCAGAACCTTGGTTGTATCTTTCTCTGCCTATTATTCATTAATAAACGACTACCATTATGGTTCCAATCTCATTGCCTATTATGATGTTTGATTTATTTACTTTCTGACTGAAATATAGTTGTACTTTGGTGGATTTTATGCTTGTAGTTGTCTCGGTCTTTGCATGTGCAGGTGTCCGTTCGCGAGGATCTCTAGGATTGTGACCTGTTGAAGCAAGGAAGCCGGAGGGTCAACTCTACTTCGACATTTGCGTTGGATTCCAGGTTGGTCTTCGTAATCCACCTTTTAGTATACAATTAGGAACTTCATAGCAGCGTGAATTGATTATTGCTAGACCCATTTTGGGCTAGTGGGATCGCCTCTGTCCGCAGAGGGGATTTACCTGTTTAACACCTGGATCTTTGGCTGCAAGAGCTACTGTTGTGGACTTCTTTGATTTCTTCCCCATTTTCTCTGGATTTAAGAGTTCGGAGAGACTCTGCACAGACAATTCAAATCGTAATACAAAGATAGTGCTGCTGCAAGTTAGTATGAGAATGAATAGAATTACGATGCTTGACATACAATAAATGAAATTCAGCTAAGAATTACCATGGATGAAATCTTTTTAAAGGATATATCCTTAACTGCAATATTAAATAACCGTTCAAACTGCCAATCATGGTAAATAATACCATAAATTCTCATATCGTTGATCATATGCCGAATGATTAATTCAAGCATGCTTCAGATTTCCTTGATTGACAATCAGCGATAAATCACAAAACGCAATCAGGAGTTTCAAAGGGAGAGTCTTAGTGACTTGCAATGGATATCTCTGATTGCAGAAAGGTAATATTATAATATAAAGGAGCAGGATGTTATGCATGTAAACCGTTTTTAGCGTATATTTACCTTTTGAGATGCACGCCTAATTAATTGATCACAATTGGGTTTTGGCTTAAGTTTTTATCCTTTTGTCATAAGACTCCGTCGATTGCCGATTGCGATTTATTGCATCGGGATATTTGATAAGGCCTTTACATATGTCCCTTTATTAATGAATATCTCTGATTACCGATTGCGATACCGGATCAGAGGATATGATGAGCCATTGTGTGTGTTCCTTTGGAATTTGGTTTCTCTGATTGCCGATTGTGATTCCCTTTTTGGATCAGAGGATTGGATGAAGCTTTGTTTTATGTATGTCCCTTTGTTATTGCGATATGCGATCTCCGATCACTTTATTGCAATGTAGAATAGTTTTATAATATTTTTAAAGGAACACTTTGTATTTAATCAAAAGACTTTATAAAATAATTTATTTACATTAGGCCTTTTAATAAGGATTTTTTTTATTATGAGGTAAATACTAGTTTTATTCATTAACTCACAAATCTAACTAAGTTTATTTAAAAAGGGACCCATTTCATAATAAAAAATTTGTGTAAAAGTTTTATTAAATTGGGGGTTGTTATACATCACATCAATTTGCGATTCACTGGAAAAAACAGTTATTTCTGAGAAAATAATATAATACTTTAACTTTCTTAATCTGAAAACTTTAATAGATAGAGAAAATCTAATATAACTAGGTAATCATAAATTCTGAATATAATGAAAACTATTTTTGCTATCTTTCTCATCTCAAAATTAAATACATTCTAAGCTTTAAGTAAACCTTAATTGGTTGATAATGATAAAACAAAATAATTCTCCAACTTAGCTTTTATAATGACTCCTTTGTCATAGGTAGAACCACGACTGCCAGCAAACGTCCATAGTCTCGGCAGGGTTGTACCTTTTAACCATTTAGTCATTCATTGTTCCATCCATTTCAGAGTATAATTTAAAATAATGAATCCAAAAGATATGTTCTCACATTTTTTGTACTACATTTTCATTTTTCCTATTTCTTTATTTTGTAAGATAAAAATCCATTGTCCTGGTTTGGTGGCCAGCTGTTGACAACGCCATTCATTGGTTGTAATTTAACTGAACAAGCTGGCTCATGATGAAACCTCTTGTCCTATAATTATAAGCCATTACCCTGTTTTGGTATGCAGTGTTGGTAATTTCAATTGAATTAGTCCCCTATGAACATTGTAAGAAGGCTTATGATAACACCTCTTATATTTTATATCAAATATATTTTAGAATTACACTCTGAAAAATCATAAACTTTGATGGATGGGGTGAATAATTTTCTCCTTAAGAGAACATGGATGACAATTTTGAGAGTTGAAGATGCTAAGATTGAATGAGTCTCTGCTTTGTATTGATAACCCTTTTAAGGCTTCTAAAACTTTTGAATGATTTACAGTATTTTCAAGTTTTGAGAAGATTTTACAAAAATAAAAAGGGTTTTCATAATTTAATTATACCTAATTTCTTAGAACTTTTCATTTTCCTTCAAGGTTTCCATCTATCAAAAGTAAATATTATAACTAATTTCTTTTAAGTAACCTTTTCAAAATAGCAAAGACCAATAGAAGGCTATGTACAACTTTATTTCCTAAGACAGAAAATAGCTAATTATTCAGACAAATATGGCTGAAAATTGAATATTTACAAAGTGAGATGTGGTTACCTCCTCAATTGAAGATTTTTTTCAAAATAAGCCCATTGACAGGAAGAGATTCTCTCTTTCCTAATAGATCTTGCAATATGAATGTAGATGGGCCTATCTTCTCGCTGATTTCGAATGGTCCAAGCCACATTTTCTGAAACTTAGTGTGTTTTCCTTTATCCTCATGGGCTTTGTCCCATTTCAAAACTAGATCACCAACTTGTAAATGTTTTGAGCCGGTTGAAGTTGTATCAAACGAAGACTTGATAATTTGTTGATGCTTTGCATGTATAATTTGGGCTTTCTCCCTTTCTTCCTCTAGTTTCAAAATCTGATCATGTGTCAGTTGAATAGAAGATGTGATCCAGATTTAAAAAAGAATGCAACAAAATATAGAGATAAATATATACACAAAGATGCAGCAAAAACAATGCTTCATTTCATTAATGGAAAATACTGAAATATGCTTACAACCAGAAATGGAAATAAACCAGCTAGGGCGATGGTAGCTTATCTCTGAGAAGAGATGTGGTGACTACATGCCTCTGAACTATTCTGAACTGTGTTACAATGAGGCTCGAAGGCCTATTTATTGTTAAGAAACAATCGAAAACCCTTCACATTCCAAAACCTAACCCTAGAATATGAAACGCCAAATTGTGGGCCCCGTTTTGGGTAAATTGGTACATCAATTTCCCGGGGTCGTAACTTTGGCATACGATCTTCGTTTGACACGTATGATAGCTCGTTAGAAAGATCTATCCGAGGACTACCACTTTGGGAAGGGAAACATCGGTCCATGGACCCATGTTGCCCCCATATTTCCCAAAAAACGTCGTTTAGGGACTCAAAACGGCTCCGGAAGTTTAGGACCCGAAAGAAACTGCTAAAAATAGTAAATTGTGCTACAATTACGGAAACTGAAAAAGTGAAAGAGACAGTTGCGGGGGTCCAAATGGAATAGGTGGGTGGCCACCAACATCCACCTGGATCATTCCTCCCCCCTTAGGAAGCAATGGTCCCCATTGCGTTGAGTTCCTCTCTGAGATGAGGAAGCTTCTGCTGAGCTGGGTTGCTGGTGAGATGTTCTGCAATCTCTGATGTGTCCAGGAATGGTGGGAAGCATGGTCGACGATGGTCCATATTGAACACTCGGTGCAAGTGAAGGAATGGAGGAATGTTGTGCTCCAAAGCATTGTTCCCCATAGCCTTGGTATTGCTGTAAGGACCTTGTCGGAGTGGTCTGAGCTTCTGATGGGTTCTGGTAAGGCATTCTTTCTGTCGATGCAACCAG
>APFE030654409.1:13004-39438 GCA_000404065.3 Pinus taeda
ATAATACTGGAATTAAATAATTAATTATCATATAACAACTAGTTTTTAACTAAAATTTGAGTTATTCAACAAATAATACCTTACCATTGTTTCTTAAAATAATATTTTACCAATGGCTAGTTTTCAACGGCTAACTTTGGGAAACGATGCATCCATGCCATTTATTCCTTTAGATGGATTAATTTCTCACCTTGTCCAGAAGATGAAACACATTAGTTGGTTCGAAACGAGGACCAAATCCTAAGATGTGATTAATCCGAAAGACTTATATCTATAGTTCAAATACTTTAGTACAAGCAAAAACAAACATGAATTATCAACATTCACAGAAAAATATTACAAAAATTCATAATCCATGGATGAGGAACGTGTTGTACATCAACCTTCATATATTAAGTAAAAGTCCTTGAACACATGTATACAATGAACACCAGTAACTCTAATAGTGGAGTGTTGGAGCCACTACTTTCTCCCTAAAAGAACAAGCTTCTCTCTCTGATGCCTTGTGGGAGGCGCCAAAGTGAAAAATCATCTGCTCATATAATGAGGGTATATATATAACCAATAGGGCGATGCTTCACCTCCCTTGTGACTCTTTGGCTACCCTCATGACTGTTTGACTTCCTATGACTTTTCGACTTTACATGACTCTTCATATTTTGTACATTCCCTTTGGACTTCCACTTTACAATACATTTTGAATAAGAATTTACATCTTCGACAAAAGTGATGTGGCAAATAGTGACTCATGACATGACATGAGATGAAACTAATGATATGAACTGCATGTTGACATGCAAATGTCAATTCATTCTCGTTGCTTCTTACTATGTATCTTCTTGAGAATGCTCTGATGTCCACCTCCATATGCCCCGGAGATGAGGAGTTTTTAGTGATATATGATCTTGAGCAGTGGTCACAAACTGGCATGCCCTTGCTTTCTTTTGATTGATCTGCTTTCATATTCAGCTACAGAGCTATCTTCGCGCATGTTCCCCTTCTCTATCTCCTTCATCATCATTTCATGGTATGATAGAGTACATACATCTACAGTTCAGTCATGACAAGACGATAATAGTCTGTTACAACCATAATTTAACATGTTGCATGCCAATCCACTAATTGAGCAGGAACCGAGTGGAAGGCTAAGGGAGAGGCTGAATGATTAGATAATTGCACAGCTCAAGCATTCTCAGGACAGGCTTGACCTTGAGAATGCGCAATGTGTAGCTCAGGTTGGACTGAGCAAGATAATTATGCATTTCGGGAGCTTAGGGAGCCAGGATAAGGGCTTGAGCACTGATTTTTCCCACTACAGAGTTTTAGAAGGTATAGGAGGTCCAATTATTTTGCAGTTTCGTAGCTCAAGGTCTCAGGAGTGAGGCTTGAGCCTTACTATTATGAAATCTTAGTACGAACTAAGTAGGAGAGAGAAATTGATCAATTTTTTGGGATTATAAGTTGAGCTTGAGCACTATTATTGTGCAATGCATAGTCTTGGGAGGCAAGAATTGTGCAATATGCAGTGCCAAGATGCAGGGCTACATCTTGAGGGTTGAGACTATGCAATGTGCAATCTAGGAGGGCCAAATTAGGGTAAGTTGCTTGCTCAAAAGTTTTTCTGAATTTGGCTAAGTTTGGGATTGATGAAGCTGATGTATAGGACTTGACTGCGATTACACACTTACACCACTTGATGACACAACACAGTTCATCCAAAACACACGAACAATAAACCTCCCTCAGTGTGAAAATTTTCCAACGACAAGTACAACACTAAAGATACACTTTGTGACGATCGTGACGACACTTATGCCACCATGCTTGAAACTTTGGAAATGAATGTGACAGATTTTCACATAGTAAGAACAAATCATTCACACAAAGATAACCTCTTCAAAACACCGAAACAAGATTATATACATTGTGCGACACTTGATATGCAAACATATCACACTTTTATTTTCTTGTAAATGGGAGAAAAACACTTACAAAAAAAACATCCAATGAGTCTTAATATTTGCGACGACAATACGCAAGATCATGGCAGGCTTCAAAATTTGTATGCAGACCATAATTTTTTAGGGTGTTTTAGCAGCGACAAGAAGGGAATTTTGCAAGTCCACTGGTGATCTACTGCATTATTTTCAAAGCTCCATGGTATAGCTGTCCAATGCGCCTATGCCATAGCTCTCCTACATCTCAGTCGTAAACATGTTCTTCCCTATTTCTCAATACAGTGCATGCATCCACCTCTAGCTTGTAGATATTTTTATTCCGAACACCAATTTGTTTTTCTTGTCCTATAGCAACATGCTTCAAGTAAGATTTCCTTTTACTAAACATAACATCATATCCAAAACCTTCAAGTACAATGATAGAAACTATTTTTTTCTTCAGAACAGGAATGTACATTACATTCTTTAGGTCAAGATGGTAGCTTTACTCGTTCAAGTTGATAGCGTTAATGCCTTCCACACTATACCACCCATAATCTCCAAGCTCTATGTGTAATTTTAGGTCCTTCTCTTTTAAGATGTTGAATAACTCCTTACTTCTTGTCATATCAAATGAAGCACCATATCTAAGTACCGTAGACTTCCTCATACAAAACTTTCCATGAATGCAATGAGTGTGCAATCCAACTCAAATTGTGATGTGAGAGCATCACCTCCTACTACTCCGACAAGCTTCTTCCCAGTTTTCTTGTGTGGAAACTTTGTTGCATAGTGTCCATATTCATGGATGCATAGATGTGATGTAAATATCTTGGTTATTTTTAATTAAATGCCTAATCTAAGTATGACCTTCCCTTAACTATTTTGAAGCTAGGCTTGAAGGTAGGTTGTGGGAAGGTCATACTTAGATTAGGCATTTAATTCAAAATAACCAAGATCTTTACATCACACCTAGGTCTCAGGATTTCCATTTCATGTAGGTTAGTAAAGCATCCAAGTAGGAGTTTTCCATCCAGTTACTTGTTCTCAATTTTATAACAAGCAAGAGTGTTGACTCCATAAGGCACTGGCCTCAAATATAAATTTAATCTAATCCTTAAAATCTTGCTAAATTTAACCAGGTAGCTAGGCCACTCAACTATGTATACCAAACTCATTGGTTCCCAACTTGTCCTTCATCATCTCATTTACAAAGGGTCTACCCCCGATAGCCTTATGTTGGGAGACAACTTAAATGAAGACGTTGGGTATCAAGGTTACAACCCCTGACCTAAGTCGTTGTTATAGTGCTTGTACAATTTGTGTGACAAAATATACATTTTCGCCTACTCCTCTAAGTTCATCTCTGACCTAAGTGAATTTAGATAGGTACTGAGGAATGATTTCATTTTTTTGAATTCAAATTCCCCTAATTTTATCTCTCAACGGCAATTTATTGGCATGACTATTGATTTGGAATATACCTCTGAGATTTTTCCACATTGAAAATGGAGTCTTCTTTCCATGTAAGTTTGAAACCACATGATCTTTGACTCCCTCCAAGATAATCCTCCCAGATTTTGTCGTGTCTTTCTTCCACAGGGCCAAATGTTGTGCATGAGATGTTGTTGTTTTTGTGATATCGATTTGTGTGTATTCCCATACTCCATTTCCATCCAACACAAATTCCATCATGTATTTCCAAACACAAAAAATCGAGGTTCCCTCCAATGCATACTGAAGCCCCCAATCCACTAAAAGACACTTTTCCTGCACTAAAGAAAATCTGCTCCAAAAACTCTACAAGTCAAAATTTTGCTCATAGAAGATCTAGAATTTGGTTTCTATGTAGTCTTCAATAGCTCTAATACCATGTATAACTAGCTCAAAATTTGCAATTTCCAATGGATTCATACTGAAAACGATACACACAAATTTATTATACTTAACTTGCGGATGGAAAACATACAATAGAAACATATGCTATCAGTCAATCACAATGAACACAATATTTTTACTGTGGAACCCATCTAGGAGAAACCCCTCCTCGATTTGCATTAAATCAGATGATAATATGGATCTATTATAATCACAACTTCAATCCTTGAATCTCAACCAATTGATCTCCTCCTCCTTTTCATGTTTTGACCAACACTTGGCCAAAATTGGCCTCACCCTTCTTCCTATTCCCTTGAAAAATTACTAAGGTAATTATACCCTAAAAAATAAGGGATTCTTTGATTTCCTTGTGCAGATCCAAGAGAAATTGATCACCTGCTCCAATGCAAAACTTGTACACTAAATAGTATAGAATCGATAATTACAATATGTCTTTTCCTCCAACTCAACTTGGTAATTCGAATTGCATGTATGACTAGGGCTATTTCTAGTAAATTGACTAGCTAATTGAGAGATCGCGAGTTAACGATAGTTACTAATACTCAATTTAACGTATATTAACTCTATTCATGACTAGATCTTAAAACACTGAGTTTAACTAACAATAACTCCACTATATTGCTATATCTTAGCAACCAACTCATGCACAACTCTACTTCTAGCTAGAAAACTCTAATAGACTGGTTTAATTAAGTGACAATGCCATGTCACCCCTACTAACAACGACTCAAGTCATCATTTTGATGTGGAATTTCTAATTTCTCCATTTTACCTAGACACAACTCAAATGAAGCCTTTTCTTGCTACAATTTAACACTCCCTCTTAGGAAGATAGGGGTTCTGAATCACCCCTATCCTACTCCTCTAGAACTCAAACTTTTCTCTTGACAAATCCTTTGTCAAAATGTTTGCATCTTGCTCCTCTGTGGCAATGTACTACAACATGATGATGCTTGGACCTATCATGAAACACTTGATTCTCATAGAGTTTGATACAACTCTGATTGTCATAGTGGATCAAAGTAGGAACCATCCCATAATTGAAGACACCAACCAGGATTTTCCTCATCCAAATAGCCTCACTTGATGCTTGTCTAATTGCCATATACTCGACCTCTGTTGAGTTGAGTGCTACATATATTTGTTTCATGTTGTACCAATAAATCGTTACTGACCTAACATTGAAGATATCTCATGAATTGATCTTCTTGTCTGATGGACTTCCTACCCAATCAACATATGTGAAGCCTTGTAGCTTCATTCCATATGTATGTATGTACCATAAACCAAAATGTATTGTGCCCCTAAGGTATTTGAGAACATGTTTTGTTTCTTTCCAATGAATATTTGTAGGCTCCACCATAAACTAACTAAGTTTATTAACTGCAAAACAAATATCGAGTCATGTGTTCACCAAGTACACAAGGACCCCACCATCTATTTATAGACAGTTCCATCTACTGCCTCTATTATAGAAGCATCCTATTTCCTCTAGTTAGTAGTTAGATGTTAGGTCCCTATAACACTAGTGATTCCCCCATTACCATTGTCGTTGTATCACTTATTGTTATTTTTGTGCCTTTATATTATTATTGTTAAGTCGGCTTTGGTTATATTATGACCCCTTAGACTCCTATATATAGAAAGAAGGTTTTGTCATTTGAATCATCTAAAAATTGTTTATTTTTGTAATGTAAAGGAGGTTTCCCCCTCGAAGAGGCTTATTTATAAGGCGTTGATCCATGTTTTCTATCTTTTTGTGAGCTGGTTTCATAACATTTGGTATCAGAGATTTGGATTCTAGGGTTTTGCTGCTCTAAACAGGTCATCGTGGTATTTGCACTATAACATTTTTGCTACGATGTTTTAGAAGCAAAAAAAAAAAGCCCATTTGAGGGTATCAGTCTGAAGCTCGAGCCCGAATTTCAGAGCTTGTCTTGCTATATATTCGGAGATATAATCTGAGAAGGTAAGGGTTTTTGCAAACCCTCGAATTACATTCCAAACAGGTGACCTTGGGAAAATCTTCGTAACTTTCGCTCTGAGCATTAGATTGAATTTTCGTAAGAAGTTACAGAAAGAGGACAGACTGTAGATTTTTGCGTATTAGTTTCAGAACCTAATTTTGAAACAGTGACCCGTGGCGTGTCATACAAGTTCATTCTACTGAACCAGTCTATACTTAAGTCATCTCGGGAGATTTTGCATAATTCTCCATTGGAGAATCCAATCTTGATCAGACTTGCGGGATTAGAAAGATTACTCAGAGGGTTACCACAGGGAGAAATTTCAGACTTTGGAGATCCAAAATTACAGAGATACATCAAATTCAATATTGAGCTCCTACAAAGTGAAAAAAGGTGTGTAGTTTTTTTAATTTTGCGTAAGCTTGGTTTGAAAAATTAGTTTGAAGGAAATAAAAGGGCATAGTGAAGCATTATTATCGGTAATTGATGCCCTAAAGAAAGAAAATGGAAACACCTAGTAATCAACCTGAAATCTCTAGCATGACTCGTGAAGAAGAGGAAGAAATGCAACATGATATATCAAAATTATGAGACCAAGTGAAACAAATTTCACTCGCACAAAAAATAACAGAAGCTAAGATGGATGGTTTAAAGAAAGTCATAGAAGATAAGATGTATGGCATGGAAGCTAAAATGGATGGTTTAGAGAAAGGCATAGAAGCTAAGATGAATGACGTGGAAGCTAATATGGATGAAGTGGAAGCTAAGATGGATGGCGTGGAAGCTAAGATGGATGATTTAAAGATAGGCATTGAAGGTTTGAAGACATATTTGACAAAGTTTCTACAAGAAATGCTTAATAATGGCGAAAGGGTAGTAAAGGAAACTCATGACGAGAAAAAAATAAATGTTAATCATGATTTCATAGACTCTAACTTTGGATTGAAGAACCACCATGTTCCAAAGATAGATATGAGGAAGTTTGATGTCAAGGATCCTAGAACATGGATACTACAGATGGAGCAATTTTTCGATCTCCTTAATGTGCAAAACACACAAAATGTACCCATTGCAACTTTATATTTGGAACCAATCCAGTTTCTATGGTATCGATGGCTTTTCTCTCATAAACAAATTGTCGCTTCGACTATTTTTACGGATGAAAGGATAGCAGATTATGAGGTTACAAAAAGAAACACTTTTTTTAGCCAATTAATAAATCTCAAACAAAAGGGTTCAATGATGGAGCACATTGAGGAATTCCAAAAATTGAATCTAAGGGTAAAAGATATTCCAGAGGAGCATAGGATTGATGTGTTCATAGGGACTTTGAAAGATAACATCCAGCATGAGGTTCGCCTTTGGGAACCAGATTCATTGGAGAAGGCACTTAGGTTGGCAATAAAAATGTAAAGCAAAATTATGGAAACAAAGAGGCCTACCATTCACCATCATAAAGATGGAAGTGTTTTTTCACCTAGTCATCCACAACCTACAAGGTTGACACCACAACAATTGGAAGAAAAAAAAGCAAAAGGGCTTTGTTACAGTTGTTATAGCAAATACACTAAAGGTCATAAGTGTGCTGAGAAGAAATTATTTTACATAGATTATGAAGAGGAGGAAGAAAAGGAACAAGAAACATCAAAAGAAGAGGATATACACCAGGAACAAACCCTAAAAAAAGAATAAATGAATCCGACCATATCTTGTAATGCATTGGTTGGAATTACCACTCCTCAAACTATCAATATAGAAGGGCATATCAAGAATAAAAATGTAATAGTGTTGATTGATTTGCGAAGTACTTATAATTTTAATCATTGCAATATAGCCAAGGAATTGAATTTCTTCCTATATCCATCACCAGAGTGTCAAGTGACTTTTGCAAGTGGAGGAACCATAGATTTCTCGGGAAAGTGCCATAATATCAAGCTATCCATGGGAGAATATGTATTGAATAGCCCAATTCTTTCCATTCCAATGGGTGGAGTTGATGTTGTACTAGGAGTCCAATGGCTACAATCCTTGGGTACAATAGCTTCTAATTTCAAGAACTTTTCATGAAATTCTCTTCAGAAGGAAAGGAAGTTGAATTAATGGGTATTGCAGGGAAACGAACAAAGATAATCAGCTCTAACAGAAAGACAAAGCTTCTAAAGAAAGAACAACGAGGCATAATTGCACAATTATGTTCACTAGATGTTCCCACATCAAAATGATCCATTTCTCTAGAACTTTATGAGGAAGGAAAAATCATATTGGAACCTGAAGCAATCAAAGAAACAAGAACTTGATAGCTACAAAATCGATCAATTTTAGAGTATCTCATCAAGTGGAAGAACTTACCCGTTGAAGATTCCACATCGAAGGATGAGAATTTTATACATAATCATCCAAAACTAATCAAGCGTTGAGGACAACACTTTCTTGAGGGAGAGGAATGTTAGGTCCCTATAATACTAGTGATTCCCCCATTACTATTGTCGTTGTATCCCTTGTTGTTATTGTTGAGGCCTTATTGTCTCCATATTGTTATTATTGTGCCCCAAAGAATCCCACTATTGTTATTTTTGTGCCTTTGTATTATTATTGTTAGGTCGGATTTGGTTATATTGTCACCCCTTAGACTCCTATATATAGAAAGGAGGTTTTGTCAATTGAATCATCTAAGAATTGTTCATTTGTGTAGTGTAAAGGAGGTTGCCCCCTCGAAGAGGCTTATTTATAAGGCGTTGATCTATCTTTTCTATCCTTTTGTGAGTTGGTTTCATAACATTAAAGGAGTTCCCATGGATTACAATCCTGCATACTGAATCTCTGAAGGATATCATAGGTGTAGTTCCCATGTCCAACAAATATGTCTCCCTCTCCCTGCCACACCTCTAAAACAAGGAAGTAGTGCATCAAGGCCATATCCTTCATCTCAAACTCTCTTGCAAGGTCCTCCTTGCAAGACTACATCAACCTATAACCTCTTACCAGTATCAAATTATCTACATATAGGAATAATATGAGCAGACAACCATCTACCAAAATGTAGTATATATTGACATTTTCTTCACTCTTAGTGAAGCGTAATCCACTAAGATAGGAATATGTCCAAGTTTTCTCAGCATCCTCGCAAGACTACATCAAACTCTAATATCTTACCAGTATCAAATTATCTACATACAGGAATAATATGAGCAGACAACCATCTACCAAAATGTAGTATATATTGACATTTGCTTCACTCTTAGTGAAGCGTAATCCACTAAGATAGGAATATGTCTGAGTTTTCTAAGCATGAGGTGCCTGCTTGAGACCATAAATGGCTCTCCTGAGTCTACACACATCTGTCTCCATGTCAATTGTCACAAATCCCGCAGGTTTCTCAATGTAGAATCACACCATTGAGGAAGAGAGCCTTAACATCTAATTCATGGATTTTCAACTCCTTCTGTTTTGTCAATGAAAGTAAGGTCCCGATAGATTAATATCTTGCCGCAGGAGAAAAATTCTCCTCATAATCAACTCCCTCCACCCATGAGAAGCCTTTGCCCACAAATATGGCCTTGTATTTCTGAACATCTCCATCAATTGCATGTTTCACTTTATACACCCATCTACACCCAATAACAAATTTGTCCTCAAGTTTAGGCAAAACCTCCCAAGCATCATTCTTCATGATGTAGTCATACTCCTCTACCATGGCATCTACCCACACCTGCTGGGAAATTGTTTCCTCAAATGAATAAGGCTCAAAATCAATCAATTTTTTCATCAGTGCCTTATATTTGGTATATATCTATGTTAATATCCTCTATCTGCGTAAGGAGATAGGAGCTCCAACACGCTCCTTAAAATCCTTCACCAATCTGTCAGGCCCCTTGGTTCTCTTCCTCCCTTCTAGTGAATACTCTGTGTGAGTGGATACCTCCACTTGGCCTGCTCTCTACTCCTTCACATGTAGTTGCTCCACAACATCTTTAGGATCTGATTGGAACTCCTCCTTTGGGGCTAGAATCTCCTACTCTTGTGGAATTCTCATCTCTCACTCTAGAGAGATTATCATGGCCTTCTCCTCATCACGGGCTTCTTGAGTGAAGGCATATACACTCCGTAGATATAAGGTGTCTTTGTGTATCATACAAATATCCCCTTCTCTGCAATAAGCTCTAACCTTTTCTTGATATTCTTGGAGACATGACAATAGTCCATGGATCCAAAAATTTGAAAGTGGGAGACATTGGCTTCCTCCTAGACAAGGCCTCTTCATGTGTGATCATTCCAAGAATTTTTTGACGCTCTTGTTTTGCAAATAAAAAAATGTATTGCATGTTTCTGCCCATAGGTATAGTGGCCATCCTTGTTCATGCAACATTTCTCTTGCAGCCCCTAAAATTCTTCTATTTTTCCTCTTTGCACTATATTTTGTTGTGGGTTGTGAGGTGCAGTAAACTACCTTCTAATACCCTACTTAGGTTATGAGGATGGGAGCCTAACTCCCTCTTAAAGGTGACATGGCCAAAATATTTGGTACTATACCTCCCATTATCTCCAAGTTCTTTGTATAATTGTAGGTCCTTCTCTTCTAAGTTCCTCAAGAACTCCTTTCCTCCTATCATGTGAAATGAAGCACTTTCCTCGTACAATACTTTCCATGAATACAATGAGGGTGAAATCCAACTCGAATTGTGATGTAAAAGCATAACCTCCTGCTACTTTTGCAATCTTCTTCCCAGATTTCTTGTGTGGACACTTGGTTGCATAGTGTCCATATTCATTGTAGTGAAAACATTTAATTTTACTTAGATCTTTCTTCTTGCCAAGGTTCACGCTGGATTATGCCTTGCCTTGGGCCTTCTTTCCCTTGGATTTCTTTCCTTCGCCTACTAGAGAATTTTTCTTCCTACTCAGTTTTGGATGTTGCAACATCTCTAGTGTTTCTTCTAATCTCCTCCTGCACCAAATTAGACCAAATTTTCTCCCAATCTGGGAGATTGTATCTTCTATTAACTGAATCGTAATAGTTGTGCGAGTACTTTGGAAGGACAAGGAGTGTTAATCTCACAAGTTTAGATGATGGCACAATTTCTCCTACTCCTCCATGTTAATCTCTACCCTAAGTGAATCCGGATAGGTACTAAGGAATGCTTTCAATTTCCTGCATTTAAATGCTACTAATTTTATCTCTCAATGCCAATTTCCTAGTATCACTATTACTATGGAATAGATCTTTGAGAGTTTTCCACATTGAAAATGTAGTCTCCTCTCCATGCCAATTCAAAACCACATGATCTCTGACTCCCTCTAGGATAATCCATCTGGATTTTGTTGCGTCTTTCATCCACTAGGCCAACTATTATGCATTTGATGTTGTTGGTTTTGGAATATCAATTTGTGTGTATTCCTATACTCCATTGTCATCCAACACTACTTCCATCTTGTCTTTCCATGCATAAAATTGGATGTTCCCTCAATTTCATACTCAAGCCTCAATCCATTAAAAGACATTGTTCTTGAACTGAAGAAAATATGCTCCAAAAACTCTGCAAATCAATTTATTTATTTATTTTTATTTTTATTTATTTATTTTAATTTTATTTTATTTTATTGTTTATTTTATTTTATTTATTTATTTTATATATATATATTATATATATATATATATATATATATATATATATATATATATATTCTTTTCTGAGAAAAGATCTAGAGTATGGTCTCTATGTAGTATTCAATGGCTATGACACCATGTAGAAATAGATCGAAATTTGCAATTTCTAATGAATTCATACTTCACATAACATACACAAATTTATTTTTCATAATCCATGGAAAGGATAGAATTCAATAGAAACACATGCAATCATTCAATCACAATGAACACAATATTTTTACTAGTGAACCCAACTTGAAAAAACCTCTCCTCTACTTGTATTAAAAAATATGAGAATATGGAACTATTACAATGGAAGGTTCAATCCTTGAAGATCAACCTGCATCGCAACATTTCTCTCCTTTTGCTCTAGCCAACACTTGGCCAAAATAGACCTCAACCTTCCTCCTATTTCCTTGCAAAAATCCAAGAGAAATTTCTCACATGCTCCAATGCAAACCCTGTACACTCAATAGTATACAATTGACAATTTCAATGTGCCTTTTCCTCCATCTCAACTAGGAAATTCAAATTGCATGCATGTGTAGCGCTACTTTTAGTAAATTGACTACTTAACAGACGAGATCAGTGAGTTAACAACTACTACTCAACTGGACTTTTATTGACTCTATTCATGACTAGAGACCAAATAACTGAGTTTAACTAACAATAACTCCACTAGATTTCTTTATCTTAACAATTAAGTCATACAAAACTCTATTTATAACCCAAAAACTTGAAGTGATTGATTTAACTAAGTGACAATGCCATGTCCCTCCTACTAAATTCAATTCATGTCATCCTATTGATGTGGAATTTTGAATTTCTCCATTTGACAAAGGCACAAGTCAAATGAAGCGTTTTCTTGCTACAATTTAACACTCCCTCCTAGCGAGAGAATGGTTATGAATCACCCCTGTCTTTCTCCTGTGAAAGTCAAACTTGCCTCTTGACACAGCCTTTGTCAAAATGTCTACATCCTACTCCACTATGTGAATGTACTGCAACAGGATGATCCTCCTCTACAAACAATCTCTTAGGTGATGGTACTTGATGTCTATATCCTTGGACCTATCATGAAACACTAGATTCTCAGAGAGTTTTGTAAAACTATTATTTTCAAAATGGATCAAAGTAGGCTCCATCCCATGAACTAAGAGACCAAAAATGATCTTCCTCATCCAAATAACCTAGGATGTTTCTTGACTAGCAGGAGTATAAAGGACCTCTACTGTGTTGAGTGAAAAAGATCTCCATTTCATGTTGTACAAATAAACTATTGTTGAACCAACACTGACGAGAGCTCCCGATGTGCTCTTTGTATCTAATGGACCCCCTGCCCAATATGCATCTGTCAAGCCTTGTTGCTTCACTCCATATGTTTGACAATACCATAAGCCAAAATCTATTGTGCCTTTAACATATTTGAGAGCATGTTTTGCTTCTTTACAGTGAATCGTGGTAGGCTCTACCATAAACTGACTAAGTTGATTAATTACAAAACAAATATAGGGCCTTGTGCTCACCAAGTACATTAAGGACACCACCAAATATCTATAGATAGTGCCATCTACTACCTCTATTGTAGATGCATCATCTTCCTCCATTTAGTAGCTGGATGAGTTTCCATGGGCTTAAAATCATGCATATGGAATATCTAAAGTATCTCATACATGTTTTTCCTCTATCTAACAAATATCTCTTCATGTCCCTGCCACACCTCTAAAAAAAGGAAGTAGTGCATCAAACCCATATCCTTCGCCTCGAACTCTCTTACAAGATCCTCTTTGCAAGGTTGAATCATCCTCCCATCTCCTGTCAGTATCAAATCATCTACATATATGACTAAGATGACTATATTGTTATCTACCAAAATATAGTAAAGATTAACATTTGCTTCACTCTTAGTGAAACCCAATCCACTGAGATACGAATCTATGCGAGTGTACTAGGCACAAAGTTTTTGCTTTAGACCATAGGGGGCTCTCTCGAGTCTACCCACATGTATCCCTATCAAATGTATCAAATCCCTCACGCTACTCAATGTATATCTCTTCCTCAACCACTCCATTGAGGTAGGAAATCTTCACATCCATTTGGTGGATCTTCCACCCCATCTGTGTTGCCAGTGTAAGTATGCTCCTCATACATGAGTATCTCGCCACAACGGTAAAAGTCTCTTCATAATCAACTCCCTCCACTTGTGAGAAGCCTTTGGCCAAAAATCTTGCCTTTTACTTCTCAACACTGCCATCAACTTCATGTTTCACCTTATACACCCACCTAGAGACAATAACAAATTTTCCCTTGGGTCTAGGAACAACCTCCCAAGAATCATTTTTCAGTTGTGATCTGTTGCATTATTTTCAAAGCTCCATGGTGTAGGTGTCACATGTAATTATGCCAGAGCTCTCCAACATCTCGACCCTGAACATGTTTTTCCTCCTTGTTTAATGAAACTCATGCATCCACCTCTAGCTTGTAGAGATTTTTAACTTGAACACCAATTTCTTTTTCTTGTCTAGCAACAACATGCTTCAGATAATATTTCCATTTACTGAACACCACATCATATCCATGATCATCAAGTATAGCTACAAAAACTAAATTTTTCTTCAGACCATGCACATACATTACTTAGTTTAGGTGAAGATGAGAGCCTAGCTCCCTCTTAAAGTTGACAATGACAATCCCTTTGGTACTATAACTCCCATCATTTGCAATTTCTATGCGTAATTGTAGGTCAATTTCTATGCATGCAATGAGGGATAAATCCAACAAGAATTGGGATGTGAGAGAATCATCTCTTGTTGCTCCTCTAGGATTATTCCTTAATTTCTTTTGTGGACACTTTATCACATAGTGTCCATATTCATGGTAGTAAAAACATTTAATTTTACTGATATCTTTCTTCTTGCAAAGGTTCAGGCTGGATTATACCTTTCGTTATGCCTTGTTTTGTTTCGCTGTCTTTCCTTTTCTTGTTAGAGAATTTTTTTTCTTTCTCCTCAATTTTGGATGTGATGCCATATCTAGTCTTTCTTTTAATCTTCTCCAAAGTCTCTCCAAATTTGGGATCTTGTCCCTTCCATTAACTAAATCCTAATAGTTGTGTCAATACTTCAAAAGGCCAAGGAGTTCTACAATCACAGTTTTAGATGATGGAACATTTTATACTACTCATATAGGTTGATCTCTGACCCGAGTGAATCTAGATAGGTACTAAGGAATGGTTTCACCTTTCAACATTCTTATGCTCTTGAGTTTATCTCTCAATGCCAATTTCCTGACATCACTGCTGCTCTGGAATAGATCTTTGATATTTTTCCACATTTGAAATATAGTCTCCTTTCCATGAAAGTTAAAAACCACATGATCTTTGACTCCCTCCAAGATAATCCTCCTCGATTTTGTTCTGTCTTACTTCCACTCGGTCAAATGTTATGCATCTAATGCTGCTGCTTTTTTAATATCGATTTGTGTGTATTCTCGTACTCCATTGTCATCTAGCACAACTTCCATCTTGTCTTTTGAAGCAAAAGAAATCAAGGTTCCCACCAATGCATACTGAAGCATAAATCCATTGAAAGACATTGTTCTTGCACTGAAGAAACGCTCCTCCAAAAAATATGCAAATCGATTTTTTTCTTAGAGAAGATCTAAAATATGGTTTCTGTGTAGTCTTCAATAGCTTTGGTACCATGTAGAAATAACTCAAAATTTGTAGTCGTTAATGAATTTAGACTGAAAATAATAGACAAGAAATTCTTTTACTCAATCTGTGAAAAGGAAAGCATACAATAGAAACACATGCAATCATTCAATCACAATGAACACAATTATTTTACTAGGGAACCAATTGGGAAAAAAACCCCCTCCATTTGTATTAAATCGAATGATAATATGGATCTATTACAACAAATTCAATACTTGAAGCTCAACCTGCAGTGGAATATTAATTTCCTCCTCCTATGGCCAGCACTTAGCCAAAATAGTCCTCGACCTTCCTCCTATTTTCTAACGCAAATCTTGTTAGTATAAAATCATTTCCATACAAGACTAAGGTGAGAACATTGCCATGTACCAAAATGTATTAGAGATTGGCATTTGCTCACTCTTACTGAACCCAAATCCATTGAGATAGGAATATATGCGACTGTACCAAGCACAAGGTGCCTTATTGATACCATAAATTACTCTCATGAGTCTACACACGTGTCTCCCTATCAAATGTATCAAATCCCTATGGTTTCTCAATATAAAACCCTTCCTCACTCACCCCATTGAGGAAGGAAGTATTAATATCCATTTGGTGGATCTTCCACCTCATCTGTGCTGCCAATGCAAGCATGGTCCTGATAGATGAGTATCTTTCCACAAGGAAAAAATTATACTCATAATCAACTCTCTCCACCTATGAGAAACTTTTGGCCACAAATCTAGCCTTATACTTCTCAGTAATGCCATCAACTACATGTTTCATCTTATACACCCACCTGGAGCCAATAACAGATTTTCCCTCAGGTCTAGGCACAACCTCCCCATTGTCATTCTTCATCTTGGAGTCATACTCCTCCACCATGGCATCTACCCACACATGTTTCGAAACTACATCCCCAAATGAAGTCTCAAAATCAATCAGTTATGTCATGAGTGCCATATATCAAGTATATCTTTCTAGTGATATCCTTTGTCTGCAAAAGGAGAAAGGAGCTCCAGCATGCTACTAAGCATCCTACAGCAGTCGGTCTACCTTCTTCATTCTCTTCCTCCATTCTATAGAAGGATTTATGTCAGTTGGTGCCTCCACTCGGCCTACTCTCTTCGCTTCCCCATGTGCCTCTTCCACGGCATTTTGTGGATCAGACTAGGGCTCCTCCTTTGGTGGAATGTGCATATCTCTCTCTAGATAGGTTCTCTCACCTTCTCCTCATAAAATCTCACATCTATCCTCATCACAATCATCCTAAGTGAAGGCATACACACCCAATAAATATGAGGTGTCTCTATGTATCCTACAAATATACCCTACTTTGCAGAAGGCTCCGACTTTTTCTTGTTATCTTTGGAGACACGTCAATAGACCATGGATCCAAAATGCGAAAGTGGGAGACATCTATTTTCCTCCGAGAGAATGCCTCTCAAGGTGTGATCATTTCAAGAATTTTGTCAAGCCTCCTATTCTATAAACAGTTGTATTTCATGCTTATGCCTAGAGATATAGTGGCAATCCTTGATCATGGAACACTGCTTTTACAACCCCTACAATGCTTCTATTTTTCTCTCTACCACCCCATTTTGTTGTGGGATGTGAGGTGCAGTAAACTACCTTCTAATACCCCCCTTGGCACATAATTATTTGAAGGTATTACACACATAATCTCCTCCATTATCAATTCTCAGGGATTTAATTTTCTGTCCACTCTCATTTTCAACTAAGGATTTAAATTCACCAAACTTTGAATAAACCTCATTTTTCTACTTCATAAAATAGATTCGACATTTGTGGAAAAAATGATCTACAAATATCAAATAATACATGTGTTTTGCAATTTATACAATAAAAAAAAGCCCACACACATTTGAGTGAAATCACGCCAAGGTGGCTCTAGCTCTGCTATCTCAACCTTGGAAGGAGGATTTGGCATATTTTGCAAGAGTGCATCCCTTGCAAACGTCATGTTGATCAAGGGTGTATTTTGCAAGTTCAGTGGTGATCTATTGCATTATTTTCAAAGCTCCATGGTGTAGGTGTATACATACACCTCTAGCTTGTAGATATTTTTAGCATGAACACCAATTTGTTTTACTTGTCCAGTAGAAACATGCTTCATACAAGATTTCCATTTAATTAACACCACATCATATACAAAATCTTCAAGTACAACTACATTAACAATTCTTTTCTTCAAACTAGGAACATACATTATATTCTTTAGGAGAATATGGGAGCCTAACTCCTTAAAGGTGACAGTGTCAATCCCTTTGGTACTATACCTACAATCATCTCTAACATCTATGTGTAATTGTAGGTCCTTCTTTTATAAGCTACTCAAGAACTCCCTTCTTCTTGTTATATGAAATGAAGCACCACAATACCATACACTACCTCGTTTAGTACTTGCCATGCATGCAATGAGGGTGAAAGCCAACTCGAATTGTGATGTCAGAGCATCACCACTTGTTGCTCTTGCATGCTTATGCGAAGCAGTGCTTAGCTCACAAGTTCAAATGATGCCACATCTTCCCCTACTCCTCCAAGTTCATCTCTGACCTGAGTGAATCTGGACAAGTACTGAGGAATGGTTCATTAGAGACATTTTGAGGTATAAAATGGGCTTTGTAACACCCTCCAACATTTACCCAAACTAACTGGTCCACTGGGGTAAAAATGTGACAACGAGATACTATCATATGATTCAACTCCCCATGTACCATTAAGGAAGTGGAATCGACAAAGCAAAACCAAACTAACCTTCCTAAGAAGTTTCAGGACCGCAAAGGGATAACCAATCACTCTAGGTGCCAAAACCCTCATCCAACTTGCCTTCTGACTGAACTAGACCCCCAGTTTCACCCTTGATAAGCCCTCCATGTGATTGATACCCTCATGTTGCTCCCACAACAAGGCATCCATGCAACTGAGGCCTTTTTCAAGTAATTATATGCAAGTGACCCTATATTGTTAACCACTTTTTCAGGGCTAGGACACATGCCTCTTCGCAAAGCTTCATGGAACTTCTAGAAATGATAAATAAGATTCAAACAAGGCTACTAACACAAAAAATTGAGCAAGGGCTTGACCTGACCCCAAATAGCCATGACAAGAATTCTGTCAAACACACCGTGAACATGTAATCTATAGGTTATAACAACATATCTGAACATAGGGACCTCATACCTATTTGAGATTCATCAAGAAGGTTTGATGCCATCTCATAATAGTTGCATTATCATCTATTAGGTCATACATTCATTACAATTTCATTTACTAATAAAAACATTATGAAAGCCACAACCAGAGTCTGTCATAAACCATGCTTATAATTATCATATGACCAACAGAATAAAAATGATAGCAAAACCATTAGAGCCACATAATAACAAGTAATTTGATGCCTCAAGTAATCATGGAAAAATTGGGATTAGATATTACTAGAAGATACAAAGATTTGTATTCATTTCATTCTTGTCAAGCAAAGTGCCTTGGAAGTATTAAGGATTTATGTTTCAACTTAATCCAAATACCTGCCAAACGTGTGGTAATGGACATAGTTATTGCTGACATACCTCCTAAATATGACATGTTGCTTTCTCGTTCATGGGGAGGTAAACTACATGGAACCCTCCAAATGGATATGTCCTACGCTACAATTCCAATATTTGGTTAGAATAGGAGACTATATAGGGAAAAACTCATGAAATTCATGGTCACAACGCAGGAGAGACCGCATAATTATCCCTTATATTCTGTCCATTCGGACCTAGATGCCTTTATTCTATATAATGATGGAAATATACAACAACATATTCCTAATCAAAGCACTATGTTATGTCACACTGAGGAATACCAAACATTAATCAGTGAACATGATGACTGAGATGAAACTTTATGGAATTTGAGTTTTGATGGATCTGTTAGTAAAGAAGGGTCAGGAGCTAACGTGTGGGTTTCAAATTTGAAAGCTAATTACGTAGAGGGTCATTCCTATAAATTGATTTTCTAGTGTTATAATAATGTAGCAGAGTATGAAGCCTTAATCTTAGGGTTACAACTTTTAAATAATTTGGCTGCTAAACGAATTGCCATTCATGGAGATTCTGAGTTCTTAATAAACCAAATTAAAGGAGAATATTATGTTAAACATCCCAGAATGAGAGCCTATAGGAATGTTGTGTTGGATTTTCTGGAATCTTTCATCGAATATAGTATGTTTGTGGTTTCTAGAGATCAAAACATTCAACCTGATGGTCTGACTACTTCATCAAGTACTTGTAAATTACCATTTCATCCTACTCGCCAATATACTGTCGAAGTAAAGAACATACCTACTGTACCTAATTGTACAAAATTTGTGATAGGTTAACCCGATAATGCAATATAAATCAAAGCAGAATACTATAACCTACTTCTACTATCAATTTGCGGAAGCTTAAAGATTGAGCTGAACAATAGAACCAGAAGAAGAATAATCAATGGCACAATACACATGAAAATACTTTGGGGAAAGTCTCAGATAGAAACCCCACACTATTGTATCATCATACATGGTGGAAATACATAGGAATTATACAAAGCCTTAGCTCTCACAGATAGCCGGTTTTTAGTACAATCCTCATAGATGCTCACAGGCAATCTTGGTTCCTCTCCAGCCTTCCTCTCTACCCTCCAAGCTCCTATTTCCTTACATTTTTCCTTGTGCATGATTAGCTTATTACCAAGTCGAAAAGCAAGACTTCAAAACTGCGCAATCCTCAAGGATCAATCCTTGACTGCATGCATGAGTTTTCTCCATGAGAAAACACATGCAACTAATAATACATTGTCCTTGAAAATTAATCCCAACTGGGCCTTTCTCATAATAGACATGCATGAGTTTTTAATGAGGGAATTTTCAGTTCACTGGAGTAGCAGTAGTTGACTGCATTAATGCATGAACTGACTCTTAACTCACTATTAGTTCCTGAACCAGTTTGGAACTAATTTAACTAGATTTAACTCAGTAAACTGAGTTAACTAATTACAACTCAAATATAACTCAATCTTATCTCCTTAATTTAAGGGACAACTCTTGCATGACTTCAGAAAGACTTATAGCTTGAATTTCTACGACTAATTAATTTAAAATAAATTAATTAATTATTTCCAACTTGTCATTAAGACTAAATTCAATTTTAATTCACAATTTAATTCAAGGAAAAATTAAATTGGAATTTTTTTGTTGCCATATTTCAACACTCCCTCTGAACAAGAAAAGGATTATCTGCCACCCTGATCCTGTCTTTATGGAACTTGAATTTACACTTTGACAATGCCTTTGTCAAAATGTTAGCATCTTTCTCCTTTTTCGAAATACACTGCAGCAACATGATCCTCCTCGACCTGTGAAATCTCATAGGCAACAAATCTTGCCTTATGCTTCTCGACATTACCATCAGTAGCTTGCTTTACCTTGTAAAGCCAACAAGAACTCACAACTGACTTGTTCTCTGGTCGAAACCACATCCCAAACACTGCTACGAACTATGGAATCATACTCCTCCACCATAGCATCAACCCAAATTATCTGTTGCACTGCTTCCTCAAAGGAAGATGGCTCGGTCTCAACACATTCCCCAGTAAGGGCCATGTATCCAGTGTACCTCTCAGGTGACCTCATCTGTTTGCGCTGAGAAGATGGTGCTCCCACATTCTCTCTTGCATCCTCCAACAATCTATCAGCTTCTCTTGTGCGCTTCCATCCATCTGTGGAAGACTCTGCCTAAGTGGATGTCTCCACTCCTAGAACCTTTGGATGCGGCTACTCCACATCAGTCTGAGGCTCCTCCTCCTTAGGTACCAACAGTTCCTCCACAACTTGTAGTTGGAGCTCCCCCTCAAGGGAAGTTCGCATGGCCTTCTGCTCATGAAACTTGAGATCTCTGCGAACCACTCTCCTCCAATTGGTAGGCAAGTACACCCAATAGTTGTGAGGTGTATCAATGTACCCCACAAATATCCCCAAATCTGTTCTTGGCTCAAGCTTCTTCCATGCATCCTTTGTCACATGGAAATATATCAATGAGCCAAAGATCCTGAAGTAACCCACATCTAATCCCTTAACGAAGAAAGCTTCCTCTGGTGTCTTCATCCCAAGTATGTGATGTGAGCTTCTATTATGCAATAGACTGTTGTGTTGCATGCCTCAGCCCACAAGTGAAGTGGTAGGCCTTAGTCATGCAGCATTTCCGGTGTTTCCCATACAATAGCTCGGTTCTTCCTCTCGATCACCCCATTTTTTGTGGGTTATGAGGTGCTGTGAACTATCATTTAATTCCTTATGTTTCACAAAAGTCCTTAAACTCTTGAGAGACATGTTCTCCACCACTGTTGCTTCTCAAGGCCTTGATCTTCTTCCTTGACTCTTTCTCGACCAAAGCTTTAAATTCACAAAACTTTGTGAAAGTTTGGTCCTCTTCTGCATGAAATAAATCCAGCATTTATGTGAATAGTCATTAATGAAAATCACACAATACCTTTGCTTCGTTGTGGATACCGTCGAGAATGGTCCACACAAATTAGTATGAACTCGCTCTAAGATATCCTCTGCTCGAATGTATCGATCATGAAAGGAAGACTTGGTGTACTTTCCCAAAGTACAACCTTTGTATGTGTCAACTTACTCAAGTTTACCTTTGGGAAGTATTGTACATATCTACTGCATTATCTTCAAAGCCCCATGATGCAAATGGCCCAACCGCCTGTGCCACAACTTGCCAATATCTTGGCTTTGCACCAATTCTGCTTTCGTACTCAATGCTGGACAATCATCTACCTATAGTTTATAGAGATTCTTCACTTGAATCCCTATCCTCTTAGTCTGACCCGTGGCTAGGTGTCTTCAGAACGCCTTTCCTTTACTGAAGACAACATCGTAGCCTTTGTCCTCCAACATCGTGATCAATATCAAGTTCTTCTTCAGTCCAGGCACATGCATCACATCTGTCAAGGTGAGAGGAGCTCCATGCTCCCTTTGGAAGTAACCGTGCCCACTCCAGAAACACTATACCTTCCGTCATCACCCATCTCTATGCGAATCTTGAGGTCTTTCTTCTCTAAGGCATTGAATAAATTTTTATAACCAATCATGTGGAATGACGCTCCACTGTCAAGATACTAGACACAACCCATCATCGATGACACCATGCATGCGATGAGGGTAACGTACATTTTGAACTGAGAAGCTAATGCCTCACCTTCCAATCCTTCTAAGGATCCCTTCTTGGGCTTCTTCGATGGGCAACTAGTCGCATAATGTCCCACCTTGTGACAATTAAAGCATCTTACTTTAGACATGTCACCCTTCTTCCCTGCATGATAAGAATTCGATTTGAAATGGGAAGCCTTCCCCTTCCCTCCCCTTGGCTTACTTGCTAAGGCCAAATTCTCTTCATCGTCATTATTTGATGAAGAAACATCTCATGTGCTCCTCCCGATCTCCTCCTGCATAAGATCTGACCACAATCGTTCCCAATCCGATAGTTTCTCCCTTCCATACATAGAGCGCTGGTAGGTATCCCAACTGTTTGGAACACCAAGGAGAGCAAGGATCACCATATCACCATCAGCAGTAGTTATTCCCACATTGCCAAGCTCATCTCTACAGGTGGTCAACCTGTTAAGATATGTGGAAATAGTATTGCCCTTCTCCATCTTGATTCTTTGAAGCTTATCCTTCAGCGCCAATTTCCTCTAGTCGCTATTGTTCTGGTAGAGGTCCTTCAATGTCTTCCACATTGAAAATGGAGTACCCTTCCCATGGAAACTCGAGACAATATGGTCTTGAACTCCCTCAAAGATGATCTGTATCGCCTTCGCCAAACACTTCTTCCACTCAGCCAACTCTTGTGCATTAGTGGAAGCTGGCTTTGGGATTTCTTGATCAATGAATTCCTTCAGGCCATTGTCTTCTAATACAACCTCCATTATATCTTTCCATGCTATGTAATTCGAGCTACCTTCCAAGGCATACTCGAGTCTCAAGCCATAGAACACCATTGGCCAACCTTGAAGTATGATGTGAATTCGATTTGCACTTGTAACCCCTAACTTCAAACTTTGAATTCTCTTTTCAGTATACTATTCACAGCTTCGATACCATGTAGAAAATTTGTGATAGGTTAACTCGATAATGCAATTTAGATCAAAAGCAGAATACTATAACCTACTTATACTATCAATTTGTGGAATCTTAAAGATTGAGCTGAACAATATAACGAGAAGAAGAAGAATCAATGGTACAATACACATGAAAATACTTTGGGGAAAGCCTAAGCTAAAAACCCCACACTATTGTATTATCATACATGGTGGAAATACATAGGAATTATACAAAGCCTTAGCTCTCACAGCTAGCCAGCTCTCAATACAATCCTCACAGATGCTCATAGGCAATCTTGGCTTCTCTCTAGCCTTCCTCTCTGCCCTCTAAGCTCCTATTTCCTTGTGTTGTTCCTTGTGGATGATTTGCCTTTACCAAGTGGAAAACCAATCCTCCAAAATTGGGCAGTCCTCAAGGATAAATCCTTGACTGCATGCATGAGTTTTCTCCATGAGAAAACACATGCAATTAATAGTACACTGTCCTTAGACATTAATCTCAACTGGGTCTTTTTAAGAATAGACATGCATGAGTTTCTGATGAGGGAATCTTCAGTTAACTGTGTTATAGCTCCAAATCTCACCAGTATGGTTTGTGATGCTACAGCCATGGCCTAGGGAAACCCCTCCTTCCAGACCTGGTCATATATCTAAAAAACACTGTTTTATTCCCTGTACGCGACATTGCCCTGAGTTAAACGCGTGTATACGCGGGTTCATACATACCTAACTCGCGCATATGTATTAAAACACTTAAAAAATATAAAAACTCCTTATTTTCGGGCGGAGATCGCGGGTTTTACCTGCTGATCACCTGTTAGTGCCCGTGGCCTCAACTGTCCCCAACCAATTCCTAACTAAAAAACTACTTTGGAATTGGTATAAAAAGACATCAAAGGGAAGGCCTAAAGGAGGAGAGATCATAGAGCAAGGTTATTATACTGAGTTTTTTTCCCCTGATTAGGTCTGAAGACCCTTGTGCCTTCTGCACTTCCCCCATCTTGTACAGGAAACCCTTGTTTCCTAGTGTTTGGATGTTCATTCTTTCCCATCACATCTTGGAGTGAGTAATGGAAGGTGACCTACTAGTGGCTTGAGGCGGGACGGATCCAGAAGGAGGCTGAGCTTGGAGCCTGCAGAAGCGGATTTCAGGTGATATTGCTCTTTTTCCATATTATTTTATTTATCTAATAACGAAACACGTCTTGTTCCCGAAACGCTTCTTTCTTTGTGTTGATGATATTTATATGTGAAGTTCATACTTGAATAGATGTTTGTAAGTTTGTAACTAACTCATCTATCATATAACATAAAGATCATTTTTATGTAAAATCTTGTCCATATGCTGTTGTAGTTCGTGGAATTGTGGTTTTTACAGGACAAAGGAGCGGAAGGGACGTGAAGAAGGGTTTGCACCCTTGAGTAACTACCCAAACGTAGGACCTCAGGTATGCCCCTTTCACCCTAAAAGTAGTTTTTCATAGCATAAACGGTTGTGTGTGTGTGTTTCTGAACTTAGATAACTTTCAGTCTGCTAAGGTTCTGCCCAAGAACCTTAGGGGATTATATCCCGCAACAGAACTGGTGACTCCACTGGGGAACAACATTCTTGTTGTTCCTTGTTGGGCGTTTGTCAAGCCTATCAGGGCTCAGAAACTTGCTGGCTTATTGATTCTGTTGGTCTGTTTCTGATTTTATAGTTTGACCAGTTTCTGGAATTTTCTTTTTTATTTTTCTTGAAAGGCTGCATACACGCTGATTTTCTTGGTTACAGAAGCGTATACACGCTTATTGCCTGAAGTAAACCCGCGTATACGCAGGTTTCCTCAGGAATAGTTGCGTATACACGCATTCTGCACTGAGTGCAGTAGCGTATACTTAGCAATTTTCAAGATTCATAAACTTTCTGTTTCTGGAATGTTTCTGGTGTTTTCTGTCAGTTTAAACAGTCATTTGGGTCAGTAGCAGTTATCTGTTTTTCCAGCAAGTGTCTTTACTCTAATTTCTCCTTGAATTATAAGAAGTCTTGGTCTTATTTCGTGTTTGCGAGTGTCATCATATTTTTACTTTAAACACACAAGATTTCCTTACTGGAGTCTTGGCTTTCCTGAGTAATCAGAGCAGAAAAGATTTTCATTAATCTTTGTGTTTAACTTCGTTCTTGGTGACGTCTTGGTTTGCTTAACGAAATAGTTTTTGTGACCTATTGCTTCTTTATTTCATTAAAGTAGTCATCTTGATACTTTCTTGGAACCTTTCTTTTGATCTTTTGTTTTGGTCTTTGCTACCAAAAGCTTTCCGGGCTGCCTTTCATTGTCGAAAAAACTTTTGAGCACATTTGTTTTTGTTGAGTTTTCATTCCTTGTTGGGTACAAACTTGCAAAAAGTGTTTCTTGCTTTTTTTTCGATTGTGAAGTGACGGTTTGTTGTTGAAAGCAATTTCAAAAGAATTTCTTGTTTGTTTCTAGTGAGCTTTTCGAAAAGTTTTTGGTTTTTGCTTTCTTGAACTTGCTTTTCGTTTTGCTTCCTTTTGTTGAATGAAAGTGCTTTTGTTATCTTGAGTTTTTGCTTTTAATATTTAGACGAATTGCACTATCTTTGATTCCATCTAAATATAATCAGTGGCAAAAAGTAATTTGGTGAACAAGAACAACTTTTGTTTCTTTTTTAGAGTAGTTTTCAATCTTGCATCGAGCATTTAGTATTGCATTTAGGACAAATTTGCATCTCTTTGGGCATGAAATAGATTTGTTAACTTTTGAGCGTGAAGTATGCATGAATAAGAAAAGAAAATGAAAAATTTGTTTCAGTAGAAGTTTTCCTTTTGAACCCGGTAGAAGATTACTTTTCATCGAAAAACAATGACAAAGTGCATTGAGCATGTAGTTAAGTTTTATTAATCTTTTTTGCATCAAAAAACACATCATCAGTTTCACTTCGACCACCTTTTGACCTAAAAGAACAGCCCTTAAAAAATCAAGCGCTAATAAAATCAACTAGAACTATTTTATTTTAAGATACACAAACAAGTTTTAGGATTTTAGGGCCTTGGAATAGGTGAGTGGAGAGTTAACTCTCCAAGGCCACATTAAAACGTCAAAACATAGGAGTCTGATTAAAGAGA
>APFE030654409.1:39448-51574 GCA_000404065.3 Pinus taeda
TTGGAGCTCCCCCTCAAGGGAAGTTCGCATGGCCTTCTGCTCATGAAACTTGAGATCTCTGCGAACCACTCTCCTCCAATTGGTAGGCAAGTACACCCAATAGTTGTGAGGTGTATCAATGTACCCCACAAATATCCCCAAATCTGTTCTTGGCTCAAGCTTCTTCCATGCATCCTTTGTCACATGGAAATATATCAATGAGCCAAAGATCCTGAAGTAACCCACATCTAATCCCTTAACGAAGAAAGCTTCCTCTGGTGTCTTCATCCCAAGTATGTGATGTGAGCTTCTATTATGCAAATAGACTGTTGTGTTGCATGCCTCAGCCCACAAGTGAAGTGGTAGGCCTTAGTCATGCAGCATTTCCGGTGTTTCCCATACAATAGCTCGGTTCTTCCTCTCGATCACCCCATTTTTTGTGGGTTATGAGGTGCTGTGAACTATCATTTAATTCCTTATGTTTCACAAAAGTCCTTAAACTCTTGAGAGACATGTTCTCCACCACTGTTGCTTCTCAAGGCCTTGATCTTCTTCCTTGACTCTTTCTCGACCAAAGCTTTAAATTCACAAAACTTTGTGAAAGTTTGGTCCTCTTCTGCATGAAATAAATCCAGCATTTATGTGAATAGTCATTAATGAAAATCACACAATACCTTTGCTTCGTTGTGGATACCGTCGAGAATGGTCCACACAAATTAGTATGAACTCGCTCTAAGATATCCTCTGCTCGAATGTATCGATCATGAAAGGAAGACTTGGTGTACTTTCCCAAAGTACAACCTTTGTATGTGTCAACTTACTCAAGTTTACCTTTGGGAAGTATTGTACATATCTACTGCATTATCTTCAAAGCCCCATGATGCAAATGGCCCAACCGCCTGTGCCACAACTTGCCAATATCTTGGCTTTGCACCAATTCTGCTTTCGTACTCAATGCTGGACAATCATCTACCTATAGTTTATAGAGATTCTTCACTTGAATCCCTATCCTCTTAGTCTGACCCGTGGCTAGGTGTCTTCAGAACGCCTTTCCTTTACTGAAGACAACATCGTAGCCTTTGTCCTCCAACATCGTGATCAATATCAAGTTCTTCTTCAGTCCAGGCACATGCATCACATCTGTCAAGGTGAGAGGAGCTCCATGCTCCCTTTGGAAGTAACCGTGCCCACTCCAGAAACACTATACCTTCCGTCATCACCCATCTCTATGCGAATCTTGAGGTCTTTCTTCTCTAAGGCATTGAATAAATTTTTATAACCAATCATGTGGAATGACGCTCCACTGTCAAGATACTAGACACAACCCATCATCGATGACACCATGCATGCGATGAGGGTAACGTACATTTTGAACTGAGAAGCTAATGCCTCACCTTCCAATCCTTCTAAGGATCCCTTCTTGGGCTTCTTCGATGGGCAACTAGTCGCATAATGTCCCACCTTGTGACAATTAAAGCATCTTACTTTAGACATGTCACCCTTCTTCCCTGCATGATAAGAATTCGATTTGAAATGGGAAGCCTTCCCCTTCCCTCCCCTTGGCTTACTTGCTAAGGCCAAATTCTCTTCATCGTCATTATTTGATGAAGAAACATCTCATGTGCTCCTCCCGATCTCCTCCTGCATAAGATCTGACCACAATCGTTCCCAATCCGATAGTTTCTCCCTTCCATACATAGAGCGCTGGTAGGTATCCCAACTGTTTGGAACACCAAGGAGAGCAAGGATCACCATATCACCATCAGCAGTAGTTATTCCCACATTGCCAAGCTCATCTCTACAGGTGGTCAACCTGTTAAGATATGTGGAAATAGTATTGCCCTTCTCCATCTTGATTCTTTGAAGCTTATCCTTCAGCGCCAATTTCCTCTAGTCGCTATTGTTCTGGTAGAGGTCCTTCAATGTCTTCCACATTGAAAATGGAGTACCCTTCCCATGGAAACTCGAGACAATATGGTCTTGAACTCCCTCAAAGATGATCTGTATCGCCTTCGCCAAACACTTCTTCCACTCAGCCAACTCTTGTGCATTAGTGGAAGCTGGCTTTGGGATTTCTTGATCAATGAATTCCTTCAGGCCATTGTCTTCTAATACAACCTCCATTATATCTTTCCATGCTATGTAATTCGAGCTACCTTCCAAGGCATACTCGAGTCTCAAGGCATAGAACGCCATTAGCCAACCTTGAAGTATGGTATGAATTCGATTTGTACCTGCAACCCCGAACTTCAAACTTCGAATTCTCTTCTCAGTATATTATTCACAACTCTGATACCATGTAGAAAATCTATGATAGGTTAACTTGCTAATGCAATATAAATCAAAGAAGAATACTATAACCTACTTCTACTATCAATTTGCGGAAGCTTAAAGATCGAGCTGAACAATATAACCAGAAGAAGAAGAATCAATGGCACAATACACAGGAAAATACTTTGGGGAAAGTCTCGAATAAAAACCCCACACTATTGTATTATCATACATGGTGGAAATACATAGGAATTATACAAAGCCTTAGCTCTCACAGCTTGCTAGTGCTTAGTACAATCCTCACAGATGCTCACAAGATATCTTGGCTTCTCTCCAGCCTTCCTCTCTACCCTCCAAGTTCCTATTTCCTTGCGTTGTTCCTTGTGGATGATTAGCCTATTACCAAGTCAAAAAACAAGCCTTCAAAACTGCGCAATCCTCAAGGATCAATCCTTGACTGCATGCATGAGTTTTTCCGTGATAAAACACATGCAACTAATAGTACACTGTCATTGAACATTAATATCAACTGAGTCTTTGTCAGAATAGACATGCATGAGTTTCTGACAAGGGAATCTTCAGTTAACTGGAGTAGCACTAGTTGAGTGCATTAATGCATCAACTGACTGTTAACTGACTATTAGTCCCTGGACTTAACTCAATAAACAGAGTTAACTAATTACAACTCAAATATAACTCAATCTTATCTCCTTAATTTAAGGGATAACTCTTGCATGACTTCAGAAAGACTTCTAACTTGAATTTCTGCAACTAATTAATTTAAAATAAATTAATTAATTATATCCAAGTCGCTGTTAAGACTAAATTTGATTTTAATTCACAATTTAAATTACGAACAAATTAAATTGGAGTATTATTGTTGCCATATTTCAACACTGATAATATTAGACATTAGGATGTTTTTGGAAAGGATGCCCGGATTGAAAAAATCTTGTAGTCTAAGGATGAGTTTGGAGATGGTTATATAGATACAAAATTTGATTTAGAAGATACCGTACATAATAGTGTGAATAAATTAGAATTGAGAGAAATAGATCAAGAGAAACAAGAAACAAAAATTTTACAGTTCAAGGACAATGTTTTCCAAGGGGATTAGCTCCATTAGAAGATTTGTTTGAGTTTAATGATGTAGCTAAGAAGCCCAAAATTGAACCCACTGGCACTGGAGTTGAGGAGCGCAATAGTGGAACTCAACAAGAACCTAAGATAATCAAATTGTCCAAATCTTTACCCTTAGCAGAAAAGCTAAATTACATTGAATTGTTCAAAGAATTCATAGATGTCTTCGCCTAGAGTTATAAGGATTTAAAATCCTATGACACCAGCGTTATACAACATAAGATTCCCTTAAAAGAAGATCATAAACCTTTAAAGTAGAAATTAAGGAGAATCAACCCAATTCTTAAGCCTCTTATTGAAAAAGAGGTTAGAATAATGTTTGATGCAAAGGTCATAGTCCCCTTAAGATATTCCAAATGGGTGTCTAATTTGGTTCCAACTAGGAAAAAGACTAGAGAAATCAAAATCTATATTGATTTCTGGAATAGGAATAAAGCTTCTTTAAAACACAATTACCCTTTGCCCAAGATGGACCACATTCTATAGAAGGTGGTTGGATCTAGCATAATTTCCCTTTCAGATGGCTTTTCTAGTTATAATCAAGTCTTAGCACACCCTGAAGACCAAGAGAAGACAACGTTTACTACACCCTAGGGAACTTTCATGTATGTGAATATGCCTTTTGGTCTAATGAATGCTACTTCCACTTTCCAGAGAGAAATGGATTTTACCTTTGTAGATGAAATGGGTCATTTTATAGTCATATATCTTGGTGACATCACTGTGTTTTCGAAAACAGATGAGGAATGCTGACCTCACCTGAGAAGAGTCTTTGAGAAATGTAGGAGATTTGGTATTTCCCTCAACCCAAAGAAAACATTGTTTGGTTTACAGGAAGGAAAACTATTGTGACACATAATTTCAAAGGAAAGAACCAAAATAGATCCTAGCAAAATCGAAGTATACTAAAAATTAGTCCCCTTAGAAATGTGAAAGAAGTTCAATCTTTCATTGGTCAGATCAATTTTCTGAGGAGATTCATTCCTAATCTAGCAGAGCTTGTAAACCCTATAACCAACATGTTAAGGAAAGACACTGAGGTAAAATGGAACATTGAAGCTAAATAGTCATCTGACAAGGTAAAACAGGATTTAACTCAGGCTCCTGTATTGATTAGTCTAGATTTTACAAAATATTTTCTCATTTTCTCATTTTCTTCTCAGCACATGATTGTTGCAGTTCTCATACAGAGTAATAACGAAAGCCACGAACAACTTATTTATTTCTTTAGAAAATCTTTGAGATATATTGCATTAAAATATGACATCATGGAAAAACAAGCTTTTTCCCTCATAAAAGAAATAAAATATTTTAGAGTGTATATCCTCCATTCACATATAAATGTCTTCTTTCCAAATGCAGTGGTAAAAGATATATTGACCCAAAATGATCCTAATGGGAATAGGGGTGATTGGATTTCCATTATATTAGAATATGACATTGAAATCCGACCTACAAAACTCATTAAGGGTCACGGGTTGACACATTTAATGGCAGAATATAATTTACATGCTTTGTATATAAATTTTCTAGCAATATTCAATGAACTAGATGAGTTGGTTACTCCACAGGTAGTAGAAGCTTTTGCTACCTCCATGGTGTGCATACATTAATTTTTTTTCTACATCATTTACAATCTCCTCATGGTTTGACTAAAACGAAAGCTAGATTTCTTAAACTCAAAGCTACGAAGTTTTGTATTTTGGATAAAAATCTGTATTGGAAAGATGTTGGTGGAGGTTTACTAAATTGTTTGTTGAAAAATGAAGTAGATAAAGTGATGCAGGAATTTCATGAAGGAGACTGCGGTGGACACTTGTACTGGAAGACTACTACCAAATGGATCCTGAGAGCAGGTTTTTATTGGCCAACCTTATTTTTTGATGTCCAAAAGAAAGTCACCTCATGCCACAAATGAAAAATATTCAAAGGCAAAAGGAAACCATTTCCTTAACCTTTAAAGCCCTTATCTGCTAAAATTCCTTTCTAACAATGGGGCCTTGACTTTATAGAAGAATTTCTCCCGTCCTCTTTTGCCCAACATAAGTGGATTCTTACATCCACTGGTTACTTTACAAAATGGATAGAAGCCATACCTACTAGAGAAGCCCCTGATGCAGTAATCATTAAATTCCTAGAGAACAATATCCTTTCAAGACTCCGATGACCTAGGAAAATCATTATAGATAATGTTACAGCATTCAAGTCAAAGAGGATGGTAGATTTTTGCAAAAAATATCAGATAACTTTGGGGCATTCTACAACCTATTACCCTCAGGGAAATGGATTGGAAGAATCTTCCAACAAAAGCTTGGTTAATATTATGAAAAATTTGTTGCAGAATAACAAGAAATCATGGCACAACAAGCTTGTTAATGCACTATGGGCAGACAAACTTACTACCAAGAATTCAATCGACATGTCTCCATACCAGTGGGTTTATTGAATAGATGTTGTTTTTCCAACTTCGTTGGGAATTACTGCTTTGAAAATACTTCAAGAACTGGAGGTTGAACCAAATGATCTACAGAGGAGAATAAATCAAGCAATTCACGTGTAGTAATTGTTATCACTATAAAATTTCCCTAGGGTTGTCATAAAAGAAATAATAGAGGTAACCACAAACCTACTTTTGAGATCAGGATCTAGCCTTCCTAATGATCAAAAAGCGCGTTCTCTTAATTTAAATTCGTTGAGTTGATTGATTTTAGGCTATTTCTTTAAGCTTGGTTGGTTTTTAATTTGATTTGGTGGTGGAATCACTGATTTAGATGGATAGATAAGTGTCTTTTTACCATTGGGCCATGGAGTCCAAATGTCAAGAAAATAAGACTGAATCAAGTTCTAAATATAGTGTTCACAAGGAAAGGTAACTGAGTAATTTCAGATATTTCAGGTTGGATTGTGAAGTGGTTTTTCAATCGGGGTCAAGGAGAGGTCAAGGATTCCTTAAACCGGATAATGAAGGAAATGAAAGAGGTCAATCGAAACTAGGGAGCAATGAATAATTCCCTACTCTGGATATCAGAAGAAAACATAAAAATCAATAATTGTTCTAGACAGAGTGTACTTAAACAAATTCTGAAGTAAAATTCCAATTATTTCGTTTAAATTTGAAAACATGTATGTATGTGAAAAAACTTAACAAGGTAACAATTCAACAAATGAAATATACTTCAGTGAAGTGGCCCAACACTTGAATCATGTAATGCAATGCCTTTATTACTCAGTCCAACTTCAAAATTTTTAAAATAAACCCAGTTTTGAGATCAATGTAACTATAGAAATGTTCAACAATCCACCCCTAATACTTCAAAAGCAAAAGTATATATACAAAATTTACAAATTGTTTACAATAAACGCTGCCTCTAATAGATAAGACATTTTTAGACTATAGATGAACTAAAAATCTCTAATTGTTGCAGATTAATAGTCCAAGTGGAATGTGCTGTGCAAATGTTGTTGTTGTGGAAGTGGGAGCAGGTAGGATGCGGACCCAAATTTGTGGTTGTTCTGGCAGACGAACTAGCAGATGCAGATGTATCTCTCTTTTTCTTAGTAATTCACTCAACTACTTGTTGATCCTCTGACTTGATAATCTGAGACTTCCCTTCCTAATGTCTGATCCTGTGACTACCATGTTGTTTTATCATCCATTAGTGTCACAAAATATTTTGGAAGATATATAATAATATATATATTTGAATAATATTTCAAAAATATTTTAAATGAAATTTATAATTAAATTTCTACAAAACCATGTGTTGTTTCCAATCCGTGGTTTTGTTTTCTCTTTCCACAAATTCACAAAACCATGTCTAGTTTTGTTTCTATTGCTCCTTCCTCTGTAAATTAATTTTATCTTTATGTGAAACCTTTTTGCCCTTGTAGAATACTGAGATGGTTTTGCAAAACAATGTGTTGATTTGTATGGTTGGAAGAGTATTCTCACTTTACACTTTTGCTTTCACCTGCAACATGATTTTACATATGTAAATTGATTTCACCATGCCTGTAAATTGATTTCACCTATCTTATATCATGAAATGCATTTGATTTCTTGTACATTAAGTTCACGTGAAATTTTCCCTTTTATTTCCTCTAATAATTTCATGGCATCCTTGAATTTTATTTCATGTCTCGCTATAAAACTATTTTACCTTTGAATCTCATTCCACAACTTTAGTGTCATATTCCCTGTAGCTATATAATTTTACATCAAGTATGGTTTCACCCTCTAAATATTACCGCATTATGATATCTCTGTATTTCACTTGAAATTAATCCACTCTATATTCCCGTAACATTTATAAGATTCAAAAAAAATAGTTAAAGGCTTATCACACCGCTTTTGAGTGGTACGTGGGATTTTTTCAGAGGTCGCTATAGATGGGTTGAGAAAATCATTAATCTCTCATGCTTTTTGAGTGTTAAGTGTTGGATGAGCTGAGCATGACTTTGGAATTTTAACTGTTTATTTGTTTTTATGAATTTGGAGGCAAATAAAAATGAAGGGGGTTTAATGACTTTGCACAGGGAAGAGGTAGTATAGGCTTGACTTTGCAGAGGGAAGAGGTAATATAGGCTTGCGGGGAGAAACTAATATAAAGTCCAAAACATTATATTAATAGGGTTTGGTGAAGTAAGGAGTAAAAAGAGGGATTATATATATATATATTTTTATTTTTTACTTTATGGGATTTATCTCTGTTTTATCTATTACTGCTTCTGTGTAAATGATTTCTTCTTGCTTTCTGATAATTGTCTTTTCCTTTAAATAAAGCCTTTGAATACATTTCTTTGTGAATTTCGTAGTAAACATGTTTTGGAACTCGTATCAAAACCGTTTGTCCAAGCTCCCGTTCTGCTAATCACCTGCAAAATAAAACAATCATTAAAAAAGCATAGGTTTGTGGGGAAGGCAATCAATGGCTTTATTGAACTGAGATGTCTGTGGACGGAGTCCAGACCATGGATGGCTGAATTTTGTTTGGAAAAGGCTTTCCATTTATTCATTTTAAACAGAGGTAAGGGAATGTCAGAATTTCATATTGTAAAAACTCTGTGATTTTTCACATTGTGCAGGGGCAGTTAGATGGTTTACCGCACAACAATGGGTGATAGGGATTTCGAGGCGTTGAAGGCCCGAAAATTAGGTCTAACAAGGGGGATAACCACCCATTCCGGACCCTGAAAGAAGCTCCTTTTCCGTTTGGGATAGTGGCTCTGACTGCGGGTGATGGGACCAATTTCCCAGTTTGTTTATGATGGTTCACTAACGGGATGATGTTTTTCTTTTTAAGGTTTATGGGCTGAATGCTTATTCTAAATCTAATCTATCTATTAATTAACATATGCAATTTTATTCTAATAAAGTAAAACAACTAACTATAAACTATCCCAGGAGTAAAGTTTCGCTTATGCGATCTAAAGTAATTTCCAACAACAATTGGTAGTAAAGATGTTTCAATCACTACGAGAAAAGAAACCATTAAAAATGATTATTTCGTATAAAAAATTAGCCGCAACAATTATGATAAACACATTGCATAAGAGTTATTCATATAATCAGTGTAAAAAGAATAGTTATCACCGTACAAAAGTGCAATAATGACAACTGAACATTCAAACATTCATATATTAATAACTGAAAATAATTTATCACTTGGCACATAAGCAAAAAGTATTAGGAGATAAAAAAACCATTGCTAATACGTTCTACTCATGAGCTTCAGCGATATAGATTTATATTCAAATAATTCAATATCCACTAAGAGTACAAAAGTACATTTCAGTAGCAGACATAAAACTCAGACATAAATAAATCTGATTCCATTCATTTATCAAACCCCCTTAGTGGGGGTAAATTGCACGTTCTGAAGAATTGTTTTTGATAAAATTCTGGACCCCTCTCTAAATGCATGAGAGGGGTTTAAATACTACTCTAATGGAAACAAAAAATAAATATTACAAAAATAGATGAGGAGGTTTAAACCACCTTCCTCATTTTAAGCAAAAATGAACTAAAATCAAACTAAAACTGTTTCTATGCTAAATCATGCATCTGTTCTTTTAAATTGCAAATATCCAACATTGGCTTCAAACGCGTCGGTTGGCCGACCTCAGATTTTAATTGTCCTGCGAATACGAAATTGGAAAGTGTTGGCACTATCTTCTCGACGGACGTTATGAGGCATTTCAAAGTCATCCATTGGCTATGTGGCTTTATCAGGAACTGTCCCAGTCTAACTTTCTTATCTGTTTAATTGACTCTGCCTTTTCCTTTATCGTTTGCTTCCACCTTATTTGAAGTTGTTGTGCCTTTCGGAGGAATCCTGAAGTGGTCTCTAATATCAAATTTGCTTTGTGCAGATTTTCGTTGATGCAGTCAATGGCATTGTTTGCTGTTATTGCCGCTTCCTCCATCCCTTGCTCCACTTCCTTAAGATGTGCATCCCATTTCTCAAATAACATTTCTTTATGAGATTCATCGATCCAAGGCAATTATGCTCTTTTTCCTTCCTCTGATTTCTGCCAATTCAAAAATTCAGAAACTTTCTTAAAAACTGAATCATAATCAAGTCGTAAATCTACGACTTGATTTGTAATGTTATCGCTTTCTTCCCAATGGGAATTCCATTGCAAGATCCTTTGGCAGAGTATTTCTACCTATTGGAAAAGTTGGTCATTGAGGGCAAGGGCTTCTGTGATGAATTCTTCAATTTTAGGATCATCCTTATGCAATCCTATCATGGTCTTTAATTATTCTTCTTTATTGGCCAGACTGCTTTGATAATTCAATTGCATTTGTTGGAAGTCCTGCTGGAGCTTTGCCAATTGTATCTCTGCTTCTCAGCGGACGCTGGCCTGCTATAGTTGCTATTCCAAAAATAGGATCTTATCCTCCTTTTTTTTAATAGCATTTGAACTTCAGTTGCTTTATCAATTTTTACATAGGCATATGCCCCTGCGATCTCAGAGGAGGAATCTCCTCTATTTTCAGTACAATTTCGGATGACAAAGCAACAGGAATATGCTCTCTGTCTTGAATATTAATAACCTCTTCTATTATCATCTCTGTGGCTATCTCCCCTGGGTTTATCAGTGGATCTGCACTCTGTTCCTCGGTGTCGATTAGCTCATTAAAATTCTCCCACTCCTTTTCTAGATATATAGTAATTGGATTTGTTGGCTTTGCAAGGGCAGCGGGAGTCTCGACCTGTTTTGGGGACAAACCTGCTCGTTAGGCTTTTCTATAGACTGAGTTGTATCTTTGATTGACCCTTCACTTCTGCTATGCTCATTCTTTGACTGCTTACCTGATTTTTCAACTGATTCCCTTTTGGACTTTGATTTACACTTCTCTTCTCTTGAACTTCTGCTTATACTAATACTGGGAGTGGGCTCCCTTATTGGTTCAATGCGCAACTTGACTAATGGGACAACTTGACTAATGGGACATTTGCCAACCTATGTTCTCTGTAATGGTTAAGCTCTTGAATTCTTCCATGGTTGAACTGAATTTGTGCCATATGTAGAATTTCTCTGAGAATGCTCTTCTGCTGAAAGACATCGTCGAAGAGATCGTCTTCTTTAGTAAACACTTTTATTTTGACCATCGTTGTAAAATTCTTTATAACATCAAAGGGATCGTACTGCCTCCCTGGAAACTTGGGTAGCTGTAAACATAACATATTATTGTTAGGACTCTATATTGTCTACTTTTGACCTTACATTTTGTTATGATATTACCCTTTTAGCCTATAAATAAAAACCCTTGATATCATTTTTGACCTCATCATCCCAAGGTATGAAGTAACTCTCCTCATTTGCTATATGTTTAATTATTCAACACATATTCATGTTATCTTTACAATTAATCTTTGGAAAATTGGCTAAGTCGCTGACAATTGATTGAATTGTTCAAAGTCCACAGAATCATAATTCACAGTTGCTGCAACACCAGAAACAGCAACTGTGCAGTTGCTGCAACACCAGAAGCAGCAACTGACTAAAGCAGGAAAAGTCTTAATTTGCAAAAGATGAAACAGTAACTGTCTGAAGCTAGCAAGACTACACTCGGCCGATGATGATAAAGCATGATCAGCCAATTTAGTCACAGACGCGGGAACACCAAGAATAGCATGAAGCGCTTTAAGGAACGGTTAAGATTTACCAAATCAGCAACAACAACAGAATAAACAAGGATAGCACAAGGACCCCAAGGAGATAGACGAAGACCACCCGTTTTGCAACAGTGGAAGGATCCGATTAACAAAGGACGACAAAGATATACATTGTTATAACAGTATGCTGTAACAGGAATTAATTTCCTATTTTTGTACAGAAGAATTAAACTGAATGACAATCTATTGTAATAGATGTCTCCTCTATAAAGAGGAGACATCTACAGTTAAAAGACTAGCATGTGATACAGGAATATTGTAGTGCAGAAGGTCGGAACCTCTGTTGTATTTAAATATGGGGGATTACGTAGTGCATTATATTAGATATCATTTTTGGGATTCAACTGCGTTAAGTAAGTCATTCAAACGTATGACCATTTCCATGAGAGGTAGTCGTAACTGACTAATTTACCTCTGTTGAATTTAAGTATGGGGGATTACGCAGTGCATTATATTAGATATCATTTTTGGGATTCAATTGCGTTAAGTAAGTCATTCAAACGTATGACCATTTCCATGAGAGGTAGTCGTAACTGACTAATTTCTCATG
>APFE030654409.1:60168-70960 GCA_000404065.3 Pinus taeda
TTTATTATGTATTCCGTAATTAATTATTATTGTTACTGATTTTCTTTTTCAATGTATAAGTTTTAATTTGTATAACTATATAAATATTCTTAATGTGAGATTGGTTTTTTATATTGTATATATCATTTTATCTTATTACCAATTACTATATTTTCAATTAATATAATTGGTATTTTTATAGATTTACATATATATGTATATCTTCATTATTTTTTTATATTTATATTTGTTTAATTGCATTAATATTAATTACTAATTTTATTATTTATTTATATTTCAACTAATAACTAAAATTAAAATGTGAGCTTTATATTGTTGTATTTAATTAATATAATTCATTTAAAAGTTTTTAAGATCTTAGGTTAAAGGAGTAGGTCTGATTTCCAAAATCTCATGAATACCTGGTGCCCATTTCTATTAAGCAGCTTAATATTATTGTTTATTAAAGAACCAATTAGATGAATTAAGACGTAAGGGTCAAATTTCTTATAGACCTATGGTGCTAGGCTGGGCGAGGAAAAGCTTGACAGGGAAAGAAGAGGGGAGGAAGGGGGAGAATGGGGAAGGGAAAACTTATTCAATGGGGGAGAGTAGAGGATTCCAGTTTTTACTAATTTCCAAGCCTCTGTCTCTATTAAGGTTACAAGAGTGTTTAATGATTTCAATGGCCTCACGCACTTTCCGTTTGAAATGGTGTTTCTCATTTGCAATAACCTTAGTGTCCTCAAGGCACATATGATGGTTTGTTTTACCAGCATGCTCGGCTAAAGCTGAAGAGCGTGTTCTTTCTTTATGGATATCATCACTATGTTCCTTGAGCCTAATCTTCACAAACCTGCCAGGTTCTCCTATATATTGTTCTCCACAAGTGCAGGTGAAGATATACACACCTTTTTGCTGTAGCTGTTCCTGGCTGTCCTTTACATACTTCATTTTTTGTTTGATAGTTGATAAAGTCTTGAATGAAGTTTTGACATCTTTCTTTTTGAGAACTTTGGCTAGCTTGTCAGTGACACGTTGAATGTATGGGAGGTAGGCATTAGAAGTCATGGGGTTTATTGATTTGTTTGTATTGTTTCCTGACTTGGCTTTTTGAATGGATTTGAACATGCTTTTATTATTGTATCCTAAGTTGGCAAAAGTTCTTTTTAGGTAAGTAATCTCTTCTTCAGCGTGGTTTTCATTTGAGATTCTACAAGCTCTAGTGAAGAGGGTTTGCAGTACACCCATCTTTTGGGCTGGATGGTGATGCGAATCGGCATGGAGGTAGTTATCTGTATGCGCATTTTTCCTGAATACTTTATGACCTATGGAACCATCCTCCTTTCTTATGAGGAGAATGTCCAGGAAAGGTATGCAATTATTCTCCTCCATCTCCATTGTGAACCTAATGTCATTCGATATGCTATTGAGATGGTTCAGAAAGTTTTTAAGTTCATTATCACCATGAGGCCAATTGACGCTGGTGTCATCCACTAACCTGACCCAAAACTTAGGTTTTAAAGGGTATGAATTAAGAGCCTTTTTCTCAAATTTTTCCATGTAGAGATTAGCTACAATCGGTGAAAGAGGTGATCCCATAGCAACACCTGAAGATTGTTCAAATATCTCACCTTGGAAGGAGAAGAAGGTAGAGCGAAGACAAACTTCAGCTAATTTTGCAGTTTGGGGGTCCGCCACTTCTTTAACTACTTGTATAGCTTCATCTGGGGGTATCTTGGTGAAGAGTTGGACTACGTCAAAACTGACAATTTTGTCTTCTGGGTCTAATTTTGTATCCTTAATGAATTTGACAAATTGATTGGAATCCTTAATGTAAGCGCTGGTTTTGCCAACTAGCGGTGCTAAGATGCTAGCGACATATTTTGCTAATTCATAAGTGGGAGAACCTATAGTGTTTACTATAGGTCTTAAGGGAACTTCTTTTTTATGCACTTTAGGGGCCCCATAGATTCGAGGCGTGATTTCACTATCTGGGGTGAGGCGCTTTTTTAGTTTATCATCTAGATTGGTTTCTTTAATAGCCTTCTTTACTAATCTTGTAATTTTAGAGATGGGGTTTGTCTCCAATTTTTTGTAGCCCCCATTATTGTATAAGTGGTCTTTCATCTTGTTTACATAATCATCATGATTCATAATAACCGTGGCGCCACCCTTGTCAGCTTTGAGAATGACAATGTCATTATTATTTCTTAGACTTCTTATGGCTTTGAGTTGCTCAGATTTTAGGTTTCTTTTAGGTGGTTTAGCCTTTAGTAAGATGACCGCGCATTGCTGCCTAATGAGTTCTTTATCATTATCACTGAGAGTCTTGATCCCATCTTCTAGGCTGCAAATAATTTCTTCATTAGGGATTTTGTTAGGGGCTAAGGCGAAATTCAGTCCTTTTTCCAAGACCTCAGCTTCTTCCTTTTTTTAATTCATAGGTAGAGATATTAACTACTTTTCTGTTGATTGTTTTGGTATCCATGTTTTCAACTATAGTGTTGGATTTTGTTACATAGTTTCCAGCATAGTTATTCTTATCGTTATGGTCTTTATTGTTCTTATCTTTCCTATTTTTATAATTTAAATTATTACCTACTAGATTATTCCTTTTCTTGAGTTTATAAAATCCAGATTATTATGAAATAACAGGTTATTTGCAGCGTACCTGGGTTCTGCTGTGTACCTGGTTGCCTCAGATGTTGCGTTTTCAGGTTCCGGGATGACTTCAACGCTAGAATGGGGACTGCGCAGTGTGCTTATGCTCCTCTGGGGATTGCGCAGTTTATTTGTGCTGCTGGAAACTGCATTTCTGAGATCTTCCACGTGCCAAGAGCTGGCTGCCTGAGTTGCAAGGTCCGGGGTGATCTCTTCAGCGCTGGATTGGGGACTACGCAGTCTGGTTGTGCTACTCATCTCTTCAACGCTGGATTGGGGACTGCGCAGTCTGCCTATGCTACTCAGGGGACTTCGCAGTTCATTTATGTTGCTGGAAATGCTTCCTGTGCTTGTTTTGGACCTGTTCCTCTTACTCAGATTCCTTACTGCGTCCTCAAGGAAGATTGGCTCAGGTTCAGGGCTACGTTTAATGATTGTTTCAATTGATTCCTGAGCACCAACGTTGTCCATGAGATCTGTTTCAATTGATTCCTGAGCACGAGCGCTGTCCATGAGATCTGTTGTGTATGATGTGTTGGATGCCTTGGTTGCTGGGTTCTTTACAGCGTTTGAAGGATTCGATAACCTGGTTCCTGTGTTAGATGTGTTGTCCCCTTCTTCTAACAGGTGGTTGTAGTTTACACGCTGACCACAATCTCCATTGTTCCATTGTTGCTGCAGTTTTTGGAGTTTGTTTCTGTGTCTCAACTCAGTTACTTGCCTTTCTTTGCTGGCCTTTAGAGCTGCAGAGGCATCTATGGTTCTCCAGAGGTCTACGCAATTCATTTATGTTGCTGGAAATGCTTCCTGTGCTTGTTTTGGACATGTTCCTCTTGCTCAGATTCCTTACTACGTCCTCAAGGAAGATTGGCTCAGGTTCAGGGTTGCGTTTAATGACTGTTTTCTTGTTGTACACTATAGGCTCATTTTCTCCTTCTAACTCCGTTACTATGTATTTTTCGTGTCTTTCTCGCTCAACCTTTATCTAATTTAGTTTACCATTGTAAGGAAGCCACACGTGTGACCAGTCGGTTGCAAAGCAACCGTGAAGCTTTTCTGACCAATCCCTGCTAAGAATTAATCCATAAAACTCAGGAATATCTACAACAAGTATATCAATGACTTGACATACCTTTGGATTCGATGAAAGCCTTATGGTTACTTGATTAAGCTCTCCAATAACTTCGACTTGAGACCCGTCTAGCTACACTATGCATACTGCAGACTTTTGAGTTTGGACATTTAACTTTGCACAAACTGTCTTAGGCAAAATATTAGATGAAACACCAGAGTCTACCAAACAGTTATGCAAATTTTTATTGAAAATTTCAAAGGTAAAGAGGAATGAAGAAGTATGGGATTTTGACGTTCTTCCAATTAAAGCGATGTCATTTGGATCAACTTTATTTCACATACCAGTCGGACGTCTTCCCATTTTATTAGTAGCTTGTGAGATTACAGCGGTAGGTAGAGGCACAATCGGTACTGGATGCAGTTCTTTCAGAAGTAGTTTTTGTTGATGCTTTAATTTACTCAGCTCATGAAAAGTAATGTTAGCCCTAATATTCTTCATGTCCTCAACAATATTATATTCCATTTCATCGGAAAGGATAAGTGTTTTAGATTGAGTTGTTAAATTAGAATGGACTAGGTTTGTCTGAGTAGCCTTTGGTGAGGATTTCTTACCTGCAATTTTATCTTTAGAAGTTGGACTTGGGTTTTTCTGTTTAGAACTAGATTGTGGAGGATCAAGTTGATTTCTACTTCTGGTAGTGACTGGTAATGAATCTTGATCTTCTTCATCTGGAAGAATGAAATCCCACATTCCTTGTAGTTATACAACCTCATCATCATCAATATGTTTCTAATTTGAAACTTCCTCTTCTTCCCCTTCCAATTCTGCGTTTTTTATAGCATTGGGAGGCTTCAGATCGGTTGAAGGATTCTTCCTAAAAGGTTTGAAAGGTTTCTTGGAGGAGGTTTCTGCCACTTGTTTCTTAGTATCAACCATTTCATTGGAAATGGTTTTTAAAACTTTCTGTAACCCTTCCAAGTCGAATGGGTCCATTGGTTGTTTTTTCTTAGAGTCATCTCTAAAAGCAACTTTTTTAGATTTTCTTTCATTTACAACGTTTTTCTTTTCTAAAGCCAGGATACGTTTTTCCACCGCTATCGCTTCTTTAATGTTTTCAGCCAATGTTGGCTTAGCAGCCCTATCTACAAAGACTGCTATATTCAAAGGTAAGGCAAATATATACCATTCCCGGAGCAATCAATCTGCAAAGGGAAGCAATGGCTATGCTGTAACAAAGAATAGGACCCTATTCGCGGAGCAAGAATCTTCAGCACCTATTTCTGATTATCAGCTTGACAACTCACTCTCTAAACTTAATCACCAATGAAACACTCATGAATTGACTGTGGAGAAACTTAAACAATGCAGCAATTGGAAAGAAAACAAAGTTTCAACAAAAGCATATAAACAATATTCAGTGAACAATACTGTTAACAAGGTATGGATAAAAGACACACTTAACACACTGCAGAAATATAATGGGTGAATCTTGTGATGAAGGTGGGCCGTGTCCTTCTCACAAGAAAAAGGATTCTAGTCATGTTCCTTCAACTGAGCCTTTCCCGCCCTCTGTTCATCCCCCCTCTAATGTAGACGTCTCCTCTTTATAAATAGGAGACATCTATTACAACAGATTTACATTGTAAGTTCTATTTTAACCTGATATACAAAAATAGGGAACTCAGTTTCCCATCAACAAAATGTTGTTACAATAATGTTGTCTTTGGATTACAATCATTACATCCAATGTAGCAGTTCCTTCAATGATCAGTCTGGTTCCTCTGTTGTTGTCAAATTTAGAATGAAAATCACAACTATTTCAGCTTCTAGATTTGCGTGTCGTTCTTACTATTTCAGCAACCGCAAAAATAGTCTTGCAAACTCCAGGCAGTTTTAGCAACGCGGACTGCACATCCTTCTTTAACAGTTCAGCAACTAACAATTCAATGATTAACTATGAAGATAGCGTGATTATATGTAAAATAATTAAACGTATAGTGATGAGAAGAAACATTGTGTACCTTTGGACTAATTGGGTCAAAACAATAACAAGGACTTTAAAATATAGGTTGAAAAGGATGACATGATAGCAAAATGTATGGTCAAAAAAGGACAATATGAGGTCCTAACATCCCCCCCCCCCAATTGAAAGGGTTGCATGTCCTCATGCAACTTTTACTCTGAGTCTGAGTCGGAGTACTCGGATGTATAGTGCAAATTACTTATACAAAAAGTATAGAAGGTGCTATCAACCGAGTTTCTGAAACCATAGACATTCTGTAATCTCTGACATGCTGCAAGCTCCTCCTTCTTACACAACCTGAAGTAAGCCTTATATTGTTGTACCGGTAGCCATAGAAGAGGTAAGTGAAAATGATAACCCAACCATTTTTTAGCACACTGCTGAATGCATTTAACATAGTTAGGTAGCCGTGAAATTATTGTTTGAAGATTAAGAGGGTTAAAGGGATGATATTCCTTTCTCTCCTTAGGGCAATGTTCCCAAAATAGGTTGTTTGCCTGAACAGCAAGAGCTCCCTTGGTTTTGTCATAATGCTGCCAGTCTTTTAAGACTGCTACCTGTAATTCTCTGATATGCTCAGTCATTCCTAGTTCCTTTAAAACCCGATGATGTTCAACAAGAAAAATAGTAGCATTCAATGGCTCGGATCGAATCCACAAAAGGCGATTATCTTCATTGTGCATTGATGAGAGGAAGGCGTTTTGCCGCGTAAGCTAATTGGCCAGGAAAGAGACAAAGGCTCTAATCTGAATGTCACCAACCAAAGGGATCAGATTAAGCTTTCTGTCCTTAGGGATGGCTTCATTATGGAGGTAGAGTTCACATAGTAACTTCTGTTCACTGAATGATGCCTCTGTGAAGGTTTCAATAAACTGTTGAGGTGTAGATACCTCATGAGGTCATCCATTTCTGATTGCTTTTCCTTGGAAGAACGCTAAGCGTTTTGCTAGAAACACAGAATAATTAAAGTATGGTTTCCTGGTGACCAGCAATCTTTGAACTAGAGAAAAGATGAGAGAGAGTCTAATTTTTACCTTTTTATTTTCCTTGTGCTGCGCACGAGACTGTTCCAACACTTCCCAATTTGCATATATATGATTCTACCATGATAATTTGTGTTCCTGTAATATCTTTTCTTGTGACCTAACCTTCTTCCATATATCCATCTGTTCTTGAGTGCTTGAGGTCTGAGTGAAGACAGTCTTTGAAGGCCGAGGTTCAGTCTGAGTAAAGGCAGTCTTTGTAAGCCGTGGTACAGGACTTTCGGCTTTAAGACCCAGAGTAGGCCGAGATACTTGTGGTTTCACTTCTTTTTCAGCAATCTTTGAAGGTCCCGCTGGTTCTTGTGTAACAGCAGGCCGTTCCTTTCTAATTATAACAGGAGTAGATGCAGGAGTGGCTCCACGCAAATGGACTTCGACTATCTTATAACCAGCTTGATGGTAAGGATTACCACATTGGCTACACATGTATTCATTATATCGCTATTTTTTTGCACTTTTCTCAGCTGCAGATGCTGCATGAGCCAAAGTATACAAATTAAGTTCTCTTTCATAGGCTTCCCTTACCATTATTAATTCCTACTTATAGACATCAAGCTCTGATTTCAGAAACTCGTTTTCTTGTAGAAGGGAAGCCAAGGTAACGGTGCCTTCTGTAGCAGCGGCAATCTCTGGGGCTTATTCCAGGGGATGGAAGGACTGTTGTTCCATGGCAGCTTCATTATTTGCATCCTCAGCAGGTGGTTCTTGTGTGACAACTACTGGATCATCAGCTAACTCTGTAATAGTTATATCATCCTGAGCATCCGAATTTTTCATATCAATAGACTGAGTAGCTACAGTTTGTGCAATATCTTGATTATCTGATTTATGATCGTTAGCAGGTGGTTCTTGTGTAACACCTGCTGAATCGGTAGCAACTACATCCTGATCATGGTCATCAGCAGGTGGTTCTTGTGTAGCAGCTGTTGAGCCAGTAGCTGGTTCTTGTGGGACAGCTACATGTCGGTCATCTATTTCCTGTTCATCAGCAAGTGGTTCTTGTGTAACACCTGTTGCATCAGTAGCTGGTTCTTGTGGGGCAGCTACATGCTGTACATCGTCTTGGGTATCTACTTTTGATAAATCAGTGGCTGGTTCTTGTGGAGCAGCTGCGTATTCTGAAAGGAATGATGTCACAAAATCCTGGGCATTTTGCATTTCGGTACCCGAGGGTGAGGAGCGTAAACATTCAGGGCCTTGGGAGCGTGGTGGGGTATGCGGTTTTAGGATAATAGGTGGGGGATTTGGGGTGGTGGTCTCACTTCATGCTTTAGAAGATGTCCTCGTTCGTCTTCAAGGTAAAAAGGCAGGAAGAACAATGGTTTTTCTTTATGAGCATGTTTCCTTAGGGTAGGGGGGTCATCAGTAGTAGTAGCTTCTTTAGCTGAGGCCCTTGTTCGTCTTTTAATAGGGTTGCAACCTTTTCTTGCCTTTTCCTTTTTAACTTAGCAATGGGGATATTATCATCTGAATCATCACTGGGGATATGGACAGTGGGGGTGGATGATTCAGCTAAATTAGAGGGTGGGATCAACACGGTGGAGGGGTCGATTGAATTGACTGTTGCGGGTGGTGGGATTTGTGAGGAATTGAAGATGCTCCCTAGTTGTTGTACAAAAGGATTTTCAATTTGTTGTGAGATTCCAGGGGTCCGTTGAGAATTTTCAGTGTCTAATTGGGGGGTTTCGTCTGTTGGTTGAGGAATTTCAGCAGTTTCTTGCGGATTTTCAGCTACTGGTTGAGGAATTTCAGCAGCTTCCTAGGGTGGGTTGTTAAGGGGTAGAGGATTCTGCTGGGCAAAGCCCCTCTGAATTAGAAGCTGAACAAGACGATGGTGAGTGAGGGAAAGGAGTGGGTACCTTGCATTCATGGAATAATGTGACATATTCTTCAGACACCCAAGTAGATAGTATGGCATATTTAATAGACGACCATGTCTTAAATGATTCAACAACACAAAGTCATGCTGGTACACTACCTGGTAATGTCCTTCGCAGGTGAGGTAGTGCTCGACAAACTGTGCCACCATCGGCCATGGAGGTGGTAATGAATGAAGAGCAACACCCCTACCTTTAGGCTCGACGCACTTTCCAGGTAGAAGAAAGTCCTGTTGTGCATTCAAAATGATGTGTTTACGACTGAACCATCGAATTCCATCGGCCAGTAAACCTGAAACCTGCGCTATATCTTCCTCTGTTACTAGAATTCAGACTCCTCAAACAGTAGAGTAACCTTCCTTTAGATTACGTGCGAACTCAAGAACTTGCTAAGAATCAAATTCATGGAGCCTTTGAAAATAATCTACCCAGCCTGCCTGCTAAAAAATCTGATATACTTCTGGGTGTAATTCCAATAGAGCTGTTGAACCAGGTTCAATTCGAATAGCATTACCTCCCATAGTAACTGGTTTCAATAAAATGCACAGTATAGAGCCGAGTTACCGCAGCCGAAACAAAGTAAAATATTGCAAATGAGGTTGTGACATAATAAAACAGGGACCGGATGATGAGACACGGTTGCGATAAAAATGACGGTGATTGGCGTATCGGGAAATGATTGCAAAATTTTGGTATTCCCAACCCCCCCCCCCCCCCCAAGTGCAGCTAAAATGATAAGTTTGAATGTACGGCGATTGTGGTAATAATATCAGGATCTTTTCATTAACTATAGTTTAATATTTACACAACAAACACATACCTCACGTTTTACCTTCAATTGATGTGCTGAAAGTATAATGTAATTGCTAATAGATCACCAATAGTTATGAAAAGGGGTTGTGGGATATTAGGATATTTATATGAAAGGCTTTTTAAAATCGTAGGAGGTGGTAGTGAAAGAACACAATTATAAGGATCACTGGATGATTCTCTTAATGGAAAGAGATATGTATGTTGGCATTATGATACATATGTTGTACTTGATGACAACCGACTCATATCAGATGATAAATTATAGTGCAACAAAGTTCACACACTTTCATGAAGATAAAAGTTTATTTCATGTAGAAAAAAGTTCACGCACTTTTATGCGGAGAAAATTTTTTTTCATGTAAAAAAAAAAAAAAAAAAAAAAAAAAAATTCACGCACTTTTATGTGGAGAAAATGTTTATTTCATGTGAAGAAAATTTCACGCACTTTTATGTGAAGAAAAAGTTTATTTCATGTCGAGAAAATTTCACGAACTTTGATGTGGAGAAAAAGTTTATTTCATGTGGAGAAATGTTCACGCACTTTCATGGTTGGTTCATGGTATTGGTCCGATAGTTTTTTTGATCCTATGGTTTTAGTCCGTGCTATTGCATCCAAAAGTGTTGATCCCAAGTATTGGGTTCATGTATTGTGTTACTATGGTTTTGGACCGTGGTATTGTGAAAGGCCTAAGACTATAAAAGGGGAAGGAGATCATTTGGCAAACCATCATCTGAATTGTTATTGAATCTCTGATAAAGTGCTAGATCTGGAATACTGTGATTGGGTTATGGTGCAGATCTGGATCTGAATAAAGAAGCAACCTGAGCGCAAGGAGAATGATAAGTTCTATTGATGGGTCTTAATATTTAAGCTTGAATGATAGTATTTTTTGTTCTTGGTTTAGATTTGGTGTGTGGTTACAGTTACTGTGATTTGGATACAGCTGTCAGAGAAGTGTCTACTTGATTCAGTGCTAATTGGTGAAAAGGAGATTGTTTGATGCAGAAATTCTTGATAATTGATTGATGTTCATGGATCCAGTCTGAAAAATTTATGAAACGTGGTCCCTGGAAGAAAGAGAAGGTTGTAGCCTTCTGTAGGCCAGCATCTATGTACTAGTATCTTGGCTAGTGCACGAGCTAAGGGGGTTGTAGCTCCCTTCCAGGAGAGTCTGGAAACCGAGAGAGGGTTGTAGCTCTCTGCAGGTTGCAGCCTACGTACTGGTAAAAGACTGCACCAGTACAATTGTAAAAAGAAGTTTCTAATTGAAAGAAAATAGAGACATATTGCAACAGGTGGTTTTCACCCACATTGGGT
>APFE030654413.1:6608-17333 GCA_000404065.3 Pinus taeda
AGGGCAGCACGTTGTACGAAGGTCTGGAAATATATTCAATCTTACTATTTCTAATATGAAACGTAGTAAAGGTAGACCCCATAATTGAAGCAATCTTAGACTGTCCTAATTTAACCCTGATTGATAAAGTGCAGACAACTCAATGATCGTATTGCCAAATACAACAAAGTCTCGCGTCTTTACACTACAAGAGATAATCGCAGCCACACAAAACTTTAGGGAGAAAATAGGGCAAGGGGGCTTTGGATCTGTGTTCTTTGGTCAATTGGAACGAGGAAAACGTATAGCAGTAAACCCTCGTTCTCACTGAAACAAAATTCATCTGAGCGATAAGACTTTTGTCAAACATTAAACACTAGAATTGAGATTTAGATACTCACATGTGGCATAATGCATATTTTGATGATTGCCACCTTCAGCCTAATGCATGTTTTGATTATTGCCTGTTCTTGGGTGTATTGCATGTGGCGTATTGCCTGTTTTAGATACTCACATGTGGCGTATTGCATGTTTTTGGCCGTTCCATGTAGCGAAGTGTGCCATTCAAGTTCTTTATTATAACAATACTTCACATCAGGATGTAACCATCACCACCACGCTCAATGGAATCCCTTCCAAATGCAAATTCAATTGATCAAGTTGCAGAAAAAAAACTTGGGTGGGATAGATCTGTGTGGTCATGCTACGTTCTCTCTTTTCTGGAATCCGCATGAAGACCAGGTATGGGTAGGACCTCCTTACCTCACCAACGTTGCAGACTCATTCCATTTAATGCAGGTTCTTCCTCACCCTCAGGCCCATCAATCTCCATCCATTGATCCTATGATCCTTTCCTTCCATCCCATCTAATCAAGGTTGTGCATGGTCAGGCGATGTATAATGATGAACCCATCCCATTTAATCGAGGTTGGCATGGTTAGTCGATGTATAACGATAGACAAGTGTTTAAAATGTTAGAACATGTCAAGGATATAAATACCATCGAGAACCACATCAATGCGCTAGCCTCATATAATGTAATTAATTTGCTATAAATAAATTTGTGGGCCCATATCTTGGCAACTCTTCCACACCATTGATATCATGTCCTTCCCCGTGTCATCGTGGTTGTCCTTCACCATAGATTCTAAGTGTTCTAGCATAAAGTCATAAAGTCGTGCTTACGTGCTACCAGATCTCGGCGCAATCAAATCTGGAGTTTATCGTCCCGTCGTCAGTTCTCCAACCCTAACAGCTCATGTATTAGGCACCCTTGCCCATCCCACCTCAACCGGACAAAAGCACCGAACCTTGCTTTACCCCGCTACAGAAGAGAATTGTTCTAGCGTGGATGCTTTTAACCAGTGATCTTTTGGCGAAGGTTATGATCCACAAGTGAGTGAGTGCCAGGGCTGTACGTAGACCTTTCTTTTTACCCACAACTTAGAGCGAATCTATTAAGGAAAATATGCAGCAAGACAAACCTACTTTTGAATTGTTGAGTCTACGCTGGAAAGCTACTATTATATAAGTAATAGTTTCGAACTCCAATGCGCGATCCTTGCATCAACAAAGATTTGAAAAACGGGAGGGAAAACATCTATTATATAAGTCATAGTTGTGGATTTAAGCAAAACTATAGTTTAACTGATCATAAGTATACTTGATGGCAATTACTTCAATGGAAATGATAAGGTGTTGTTTTGTTACTTCAAGTTCCTACTAAATAAAATGCTATACTAAATGGAATGCTATGTTAGAATGGTATACTAAATTGAATTCTATGTTAACACCGAGGGACATCTCCTAATGGTATATTAAATGGAATGCTATGTTAGAATGGTATACTAAATTGAATACTATGTTAGCACCCAGGGACATCTCCTATGTAGCAAGTGAGGATTAACATCCATGTAATAATGGTCTTGTTTTACTGGAGAACATGCGCGTAAATGTATTTTTCTTGCACGTCATATTTATCCTATTCATCATTTAGTTCTTAAAGTTGTTTGTCTGAGTTAGTTTGAAATGTTAATGTAATATAAAGACTTGTCTGAGTTATTTTAAATCTTGATATAATATAAACAAGTGATATTGTTTTTTCATAAATAGTAATTATCATGATTGATTTATTGTGTTTTTTTTAGAGAGATAACTAAATATCAAGTTTTTATTTTTAAGTAAATCAATGATTGACTGACTACAAATTTATTATAGTTTCGTTTAATTTTGTTTATTAATTTCAAATGCTCTCCTAAAATAATATAGCATAAAAGTTGTTCAGCTATTTTCGTTGTTTAGCTATTTTCGATCTTTGTGTTTGATATATTTTGATTCATGACAATATTTCCAACAAAAGAAATGAAGTTTTAATTATATCATGGAGAGGAAATTCAAATTGTCTCGTGCCTTAAAGAACTGATTGGAATGCAGAGGAATTTTCCATCGGCCAATGATACCAATAGTTGGTATATCATGATAGAAATTTAGTTGGGGTTTCCATGTTCAGATCTGCTTTTGCATCAACAGTGTAACTAGTTCGAACAGTAAAATCTAGTTGGATGGGCGAACGATCATTCCAATAGATTATTGCATCGGTGAAATAGTTTATTGTGCAATCAGTGATTCAATAATTGCTCACTGTTGATAACTTAGAACGTTCTTGCAGCCCTTACTTTGTAAGGATTTAACGGCTAAAACAATGTCACAACAAACACTGAAGAGATCATATAGGATCACGGAATGCCTGAAATGTCTCTTATCTTTAGATTTATATTCATATTATATTTTTCTGATTTGAAAACTTCCTAGTACGTACTCTTGAGTCAATTTTCAAAACATATGGCATGGCATCGACCTTAAAACTATGTTGGGGCTTGCGAATAAATCACTTAGTGCCTCAGATTGTGGCACTTTTTCTTTGGAACAAGCTCTCAATACTATGATACAAGAAAGATTATTCCCCTGGAACTTTCTCTGTAGTCCTCCAAGGTATGCTTAAACTAAATTTCTGAATACTTAATGGTGTTTGCAATATTATGAATGATTGTATTACTGAGTACAATACCGCAGTACACTCAGAAGATGGAAAGAAAAATGAAAGGATTTCGGCACCTGTAATGCAGGGAAACATCACTGCACTCCTATCAAAAGAGGGATACTAGCGCACGTCTCTTTTCATCAATTCCAAACCTATAATTAGTTTATTATCTGATTTCAGGCCCAACAGGGACTACCGCCGCTTGCGAATCTTGTTATGAATCTTAATTTTAATGAAAGATAAAAAACTAATAAATGTCCAAATGGTAGTTAATCAATGATCTATAATTATCTAAATATCTACACTAAAATGACTATAAATATCTACACTAAAATGATTAAAATTTTCAATTCCTTGAAAAAAAAACACAGATCTCTTAAGATCAAAAAGTCTTTTAAGATCCTTTTAAAATCCCCTTTATAAAAATTTTAAATTATAAACCATCGATTCCATGCAAAGTGGGGAATATTTAATTGTTGATCATTAGAGGGCTCCTATTATAGGTACATGGCCCATAGTTCTTACGCTAGATGAAATTCTTATAGGGATGGAAAATTTGATCGTTTGAAGATACTTGACTTTTCAATATTTATTACAAATTTTCGTATAGAGAATGTACATTGGGCACAATTTTTAGATTTAACTCCTCTTTAGGTTTAGGAAAATTAGCATATATTTGAAAAGTGCACTTTTAGTTTGAGATTGTTTGGAAGATAGTACCCTTGAAACAAAATTTATAGATATATTTAAATATCTTTGTTTTATGATTATATTTAAATATTTATTATAATTAATTGATTAAAGATGATGTTTGGGTTTTATAGCTAATAAATTTATATGAACGTTTTTGAAATGTTTAATGTTCAAGAAAGATAACTTACATATCATTAAGTACATCTCAATAATTTAACAGACCAGGATACTTTATTTATAGGAAATTTAAAATATTTTTACACAATTCAATCTTTAAAAAACTTTTACATTATGATATTCAACTATGAAAAGTTTTATACTCTCTAATTTTAAAAAAATTAATATTTTAAATTTTAAATCTATTTCAATATTTACCACAATCAATTAATGATATACATTTAATATTAAAAATTAAAAATAAAACATTAATTAATAAATTAATTTTACATATATAACATTGATTTTAGTAAAACATTTTCATTATAAGCCGCAAACAACTAATTCAAAACAAAATTTCCAAATAACTTTATTATCGAATCAAACTAATCAATTGAGGTGGTAATTTACAACAAAATCTCGCATAACAGCAACCATCATCATCAAGGCCTCACGGTGTCTTATATGAACGATGTGAAAAGAAAACTGAAATGGAGACTGGAACCGTGCAAATTTCATTGCAGTGTGTAGTATCAGACGTCTTAATCCTCTGATTGAATTCGATGACACACAGCATACTGTTTCTGCGTATGGCCCTTCTACAATTTTTAATATGATTTAGCCTTACCCCTCATCTCCGCAGTCAGGCACGGAGTTCAGCGCGGCGAGATGGAGATAGAACCACGCTCTGCATCGCTGGGGGAGTTGGGATCAACTACTGTGTTAGAAATTGCGATGTCAGACTCGACACACGTAACGGTAACATTTTCTGAAACAGAGGCTGCCTCTCTTAAACCCAACTCCTCTTTACTGCTCGCCGAACTTGTAGCCGCTGTTGTATCGATCTTGGAAATAGAAGTCCTCTCTGTAGTCATCATCCCTGATCTAGTAGATGCAGAAACGACCTCTGTATTGCCCAAAATCCAAGGGTGACCTGCATCCACATTTCTTTCTTTATTAGTTTTCGATGTTTAGACCAGTTCAACTTAATTTCATTGCATATTTAGAAAATATTCAGAAATCCAACCAAATGAGTATGAAATAGAAAAAAAAATTAAAATATTCTCAAAACTTAAAATAAGAATGAAATAGATATTTTTTAAAAATATTCTCAAAACCTAAAATAAAAATGAAATCGAACAAATTTTAAAATATTCTCAAAACGTAAGATAATATTATAACAGGAAGGGTAATGTACTTAGGATTTGGTCGCAGGACAAGCGCTTCCAATGCCTCTTCTGTAACATTCCAAGAACAAGATCCTTTGCAGAATGAGATACAGAGCTCCATCGACCAAGGGTAATATTTGGCATTGTATCCCGACCTAGTATTTGTTCATACGTGGTGGCCTCATTCTCGGCCAGTTTGAAAGGTAACCTGCCACACAGAAGAATATATAACACTACTCCAGCACTCCAGATATCAACCTCATACCAGTACCCTCTCCCACCTCGCATTTCTGGTGCAGAATATCCCACGGTTCCCACGTTACCATGCACAATATACTGGTCTGTGAATTAAACCAATCACGATTAATAAAAGAAGAATTTATATTCATTGCAATGAAAAAATTGTGCCACACAAGAATTCGATCGATGTTTTCTTTCCTTGTCAATAACCCTACCTGGCTCGACATGAATCGCTCGATCAAAATTTCCTAGTTTCGTGGTCCATGAATTATATTCTTGATCGTTTGATATAAATATGCTTGAAAGCTTTACGTCTCGGTGAATAACGCTTCTCGCATGGCAGAATTTGAGAGATTCCACGAGAGATTTTATTATTTTGGCTGTCTCTACCTCAGGAAAAAGCTCACCTGGTTTTGCCTTGTGACTGAGATCTCCCCCGCTGCAGAGCTCGGTCACTACGTGCATATACTTGGGCCTAAGCGGTGGCCGTGACTCCGTCCATATACCATCTAAGAACTTCAAGATTCCGGGATGGCCCCCGCCGGAGTTCAAGGCGTGGAGTATTATTAACTCAGCATGTGCATTCTTGGTGTCCGGCATTGTCTTACAGGCCACTTCTTGCCCCGTGCTCCTGCAAATGCATCTGTGCACCTTTCCGGTTTGTCCTGCTCCAATGATACTTCCAAATTCATACGTGCTTTCGAAATATTGCAATTGGGGATAGTCTCCGTGTCCAAAGCATTTAGCGCAGAAAAAGAAATCTATCCCGCGCACTATCACACGGTCAAAAATATTCTCCGTCGTGCTCATGGCTGCAGACGATCGTTCTGTGATAGTGGCAAGGTTCTTTGATATCCTCTACTTCGACCTCTTCTCGTGTAGCTGTTTCCACAGCCAGCCCAGAATTTTGATCTCTTTCTCTTGCTATGTTTTTTTCAACGTACACTGGTTGTTGCACACCGAATATTCAAACAATATTGCAGTTGTGCACAAGCTTGGTCTTGTCACACTATATATAGAGCAAGAATATCGGTATCTCAAAGTATAAGCTAGGTGGTACATATGGGCATTGCCAGTAGTAATCTCCCAACGTCGCTTTAAGATGCCTAACTTTTTTCCCCACATAACGGCGATATTGAACACCTACGGTGTAATGCTGTCAAAAGTCCTTGGTATGTGTTGAAGTGGATCACAGTAGTCCTTGGTATTTGTTAAGTGCATCACAGTAGAAGTAGGACGCTAATTAGCACAATCATATTTATCACAACCACATTCACATTGATAAATTTTGATAGATTTATATGAAACATATATACAACTATCTATATTATCTAATATAATTGAAATAAACAGATAGACTTATATAAACCACATTAATAATTATTATGATTATTTGTTTTAACTGATTATTAATAACTATATAAATATAACAACCAGATTATTTATATGTTATTATATAAATTTATATTAATATTATAATAATAATATAAATTCTTAGTATATATTAATTATATAAGAAGTTCATAATAATATTATATAACACTATATTATTAAATAATATAATTATTTTATTATTATACTAATAATATAAAATTATAATAATAATATCTCATACAATATTATAATAATTTATATTATCATTATATCATTATAATAGTATACAAATATTATTATTATTATTATTATTCATAGGCTTTAGTATTTTTAATATTTATCTTAGGGTTTGTGTACATTGCTTTTATAATATTAGCCCCTTCGGTTTATTTTTACCCAAGGGATTAATACTAAAATCCCAAAGGATTATGAATCTATGGGAATAATATTAAATAAAAAGGACTAATATTATAAACCCAATTGTTTAATACTATAAACCTAAGGATTAGTGAAACCAACATATAAATATTAAAAACCTAAGGGATCAAGAAGAACAAGGAATTGATATTACAAGCAAAAGACATTAATAAAGATGACCATGATTGATATTATAAACCCAAGTTAATAAAAAACCCAAAGGATTAATACTAAAACCCCAAGGGATTATGAACCCAAGGAAATAATATTAAACGCAAGGGACTAATATTATAAACCCAACATTGGTAAACCCTAATATAAATTTTAGAAAGAATAAAATAAACATGGTTTATTTTCATGGCGAGACAATCCTTGTCCCAATGTGACATTCAACCATGGGTGACCATGGTTGTCTATGATTGAGAACGGTTGACCATGATCAATATTATAAACCTAAGGGAATAATAAACCCAAGGGATTAATATTATAAACCCCAAGGAATAATAAAACTAAGGGATTAATACGAAAACCCCAAGGGATTATGAACCCAAGGGAATAATATTAAACCCATGGGACTAATATTATAAATGCAACATTGTTAAACCCAAGTATAAACACTACAAACCCTAAAATAAACCTGGTTTATTTTGATGGTGAGACAATCGTTCTCACAATGCAACATTCAAACATGGTTGACCATGGTTTGCTATGATTGACAATGGTTGACCATGATTGATATTATTAACCCAAAGGAAAAATAAAATGAAGGGATTAATACTAAAAACCCAAGGGATTATGAATCGAAGGAATAATATTAAACCCATGGGACTAATATTATAAACCCAACATTGATAAACCCAAATATCAATACTACAAACACTAAAATAAACATAGTTTATTTTAATGGTGAGACAATCCTTGTCACAATGTGACATTCAAACATGGTTGACCATGATTGGCTACAATTTATATCATAAACCTAAGGGAATTAGAAACCCAAAGTTTTGATATTATAAACCAAATGAATAATAAACCCAAGGGATTAATACTAAAACCCCAAGGGATTATGAACCCAAAGGAATAATATTAAGCCCAAGGGACTAATATTATAAACCCAACATTGGTAAACTCAAATATAATTACTACAAATACTAAAATAAATGTGGTTTATTTTGATGGTGAGACAATTCTTGTCACAATGCGACATTCAACCATGGTTGATGATGTCTAGCTATGATTGACAATGGTTTACCATGATTGATATTATAAACATGATTTATTTTCATGGTGAGACAATATTTGTCAAAATGGGACATTCAACCATGGGACTAATATGGTAAACCAAAATATAAATATTACAAACACTAAAATAAACATGGTTTATCTTCATGGTGAGACAATCTTTGTCAAATGCAACATTCAACCATGGGACTAATATCATAAACCCAAATTTGGCAAACCGAAATATAAATACTACAAAAACTAAAATAAACATGATTAATTTTGATGGTGAGACAATCCTTGTCACAATGTGAGATTCAACCATGGTTGACCATGATTGATATTATAAACCTAAGGGAATAATAAACCCAAGGGATTGATATTATAAACCCATGGGATTGATATTATAAACCCAAAGGAATTATAAAACTAAGGGATTAATGCTAAAACCCCAAGGGATTATGAACCGAAGGGAATAATATTAAACCCATGGGATTAATATTATAAACACAATATTGATAAACCAAAATATAGATACTACAAACACTAAAATAAACATGGTTTATTTTGATGGTGAGACAATCCTTGTCACAATGCAAAATTCAAACATGGTTGACCATCATTGGCTATGATTGACAATGGTTGACCATGATTGATATTATAAACCTAAGGGAATAGTAAACCCAACTTATTTACATTATAGGCCCAAATGAATAATAAACCCAAGGGATCAATACTAAAACCCCAAGCGATTATGAACCCAAGGGAATAATATTAAGCCCAAGGGATAATACTAAAACCCCGAGAGATTATGAACCCAAGGAAATAATATTAGGCCCAAGTGACTAATATTATAAACCCAACATTTGTAAACCCAAATATAAATATTACAAAGACTAAAATACACATGATTTATTCATGTTGAGATAATCCTTGTGACAATGTGAAATTCAACCATGGTTGACCATGGTTGATATTATAAACATGAGGTAATAATAAACCCAAGAGATTGATATTATAAACCCAAATTAATAATAAACCCAAGGGATTAATACTAAAACCCCAAGGGATTATGAACTCAAGGGAATAATATTAAACCCAAGGGACTAATATTATAAACCTAACATTTGTAAACCAAAATATAAATATTACAAACACTAAAATAAATATCATTTATTTTCATGGTGAGACAATCCTTGTCACAATGTGACATTCAAGCATGGTTGACCATGGTTGGCTATGATTGACAATGGTTTACCACAATCAATATTATAAACCAAAGGGAATAATAAACCGAAGGGATTAATATGAGAAACCCAAAGGAATAATAAACGAAGGGATTAATACTAAAACCCCAAGGGATTATGAACCCAAGGGACTAATACTATAAACCCAATGTATATAAACCCTAAGACAAATATTAGAAACATTGAAATAAACATGATGGACCACCATTGATTTTCATATTGAGACAATCCTTATCACAATTCCATGTTGGACCATGGTCGACATCATAATAAACCATGTTTGACTCGGGAATAATAAACCCAAGTGACTGATATTATAAACCCAATGGATTAATATTAAAACCCCAAGGGATTATGAACCAAAGGGAATACTATTAAACAAAGAGGACTAATAATATAAACCCAAGGGATTGATATAATAAACCCAAGGGATTATTATTTATTTTCATGGTGAAACAATCCTTGTCACAATGTGACATTCAAGCACAGTTGACCTGTTTGACTATGATTGGCAATGGTTTACCATGCTCGATATTTTAAACCTAATGGAATAATAAACCCAAGGGATTAATATGAGAAACCCAAAGGAATAATAAAATGAATGGATTAATACTAAAATCCCAAGGGAATAATATTAAATCCAAGGGACTAATATGATAAACCCAACGTATATAAACCCTAAGACAAACATAATAAACATTGAAATAAACATGATCGACCATCATTGATTTTCATATTGAGACAATCCTTATCACAATTCCATGTTGGACCATGATCGACATTATAATAAACCATGTTTGACTTGGGAATAATAAATCCAAGCGATTGATATTATAAACCCAAGGGATTAATACTAAAACCCCAAGGGATTATGAACCTAAGGGAATATTATTAGACAAAAGGGACTAATAATATCAACCCAAGGGATTGATAGAATAAACCCAAAGAAAAATAAACCCAAGGGATTAACACTAGAACCTCAAGGGATTATGAACCCAAGGAATTATTAATATTAAAAATTTGAAGAATGAAGAAACCCAATACTTTGATATTATAAACCATTGGGAATTAATAAACCCAAGGGAAAAATATTAGAAACCAACAGCATAAAAAATGGCAAGGGATCAATATTAAAAACAGAAGAGATTAATAGGAATTAATTTTTTAAACCCATTTGATCAATCCACTT